>VXBQ01013127.1:517181-651479 GCA_013400175.1 Phainopepla nitens | reverse complement strand
CAGAATCACAGAATGGTTTGGGTTGGAGGAGACTAAAGATCGCTCATTGCAAGCCCCTGCCATGGACAGGGACACCTTCCTCTAGACCAGCTTGCTCAAAGCTTCATTCAACCTGACCTTGAACATTACCAGGGAGGGGGCATCCACAACTTCAGTGGGCAATCTGTTCCAGTGCCTCACCACCCTCACAGTAAAGGATTTTTTTCTAATATCTCATTGAAACCTACTCTCAGTTTGAAGCCATTCCCCCTTGTCCTGTCACTACATGCTCCTGTAAAGGGTCCCTCTCCATCTTTCTTGTCAGGTCCCTTCATGTACTGGAAAGCCACAATCAGATCATCCCAAAACCTTCTCTTCTCCAGGCTGAGCAATCCCAATTCTCTCAGCCTCTCCTATTAGGAGAGTGCTCCATCCTTCTAATCCACTTGGTGGCCTTCTCTGGACTTGCTCCAATGGGTCAATATCAGTTTCATATGGCTGAAATCCGGTGGTTGGTGTTGGCCTGGGGAGGAAGGGACAGGACAAACTGATTGGTGTGGAAACGAAGGGAGTCAGCCAGAACCAACCCACTCCTTTCAGCCCAGTCCCAAGTCCTGGCTCCGAGCTAAGGGAGCTGTGCAGCACACGGGACCCCATGGCACGATCCTTGGACATCCATCACCACCATTTAAGGGTGTGCTGAGGGCTCCCAGCTGGGTGGGAGGCAGGGAAAAGCCAGGAGTGAGCATTTGTCCAGGCCAGCAAACTGTTCCTTGAGCAGCTCTAACCAAAGCCAACCCCACAGAGGAAAGCATCCCAACTATCCCAGCTGGCAAACATTATTTTTTTCCTTTTGAGGAAAAGTAAAATACCATCAATTAAAGCATATTTAAAGTATCATTCAGCATTTGTTTGGGTTCATTGTTATAGCAGCGCCGTGTGGCTGATGGATCCCTGGAGTAAATGAGTTGCTGCTGCTGTAGAAAGGTATTTCTGCCTGGCCATGACTTCCTGCTCTCTTGAGTATGCTGACAGATCTAATCAGATATTTAATTGTGTTCTTTCAAAAGTGAACAGGAAAGGCATTCAATGACCAGTGAAGATATTTCCAAATGAGAACACGCACTTTCTCCTGAAAAACATATAAAGGATTAGCTTTCCTTGGAACTATGTTATTGAGAATCAATGGCTGTAAATGTGGATTGCAGATGATTTACTCTATATCCCAGGATCTGGGGGATGAGTCATATTACTGTACCAGACAATGGCTGGACAAATTCTTAAAATATCTTCTTCTATTGGGAGAAAGAAATATATAGTGGAAAAAAAAGAGTGTTCTCCAGCACAGTGACAAAAATAAATACATATTCAATAGAACTATAGGACTGCATTTATTTATAACAAAAAAAAGAAAAAAAATAAAATGCTTTTATATCTAGATTCTTCATACTTGTTTATGTAGCAACTACATAACATATACACACTATGTTTGCATTTTGTCTGTGTGCATATATAAAAACATTACAATTTTGAAAACTTATGTATTGTCTGGCATGTCCTCAAGCCCTGGATCATTTCTGGACAGAAAGAAGGCAAACCCTAGAAATCTGCTTACTTTGGATCTGGCCTTTGACACTCTTTGATGGATTACAGATAAGAGTGTCATTTTTAAGAGGCCTTCAGCTGAGACAAAAACCTGTTTATTAACTGCCATATTTCTGTGCTACATCAGAGAATATAAGAGACAGGGTTTGGCTGGAAAAAAAAAATTACCCCCTTGGCATGTGCTGATATCAAGGAATATTAAGTATTTTCTTCCAGCTCACTGAGCCTTCCCAGATTTAAGGCAGACGAGTGTAGCTGTCCACAGCAAGGTAATGCATAGTACAGCCCTTTCTGGAAGAAGTCAGGGAGACAGGCAGCCTGAGGAAAAAGGCTGTGCTAAATTCAACACAATATTACTGTTCATTTCTCTGCTCATTGAAACAGACTTGGAAAGGAAGGTGAATTTAAGTTCTACAGTGTGTGAAGTGTATATTAAATAAGAAGTTGAGTCAAGTGACTATTTATTAGAAACTACAGCAGATTCTGAGTAATACTATGTATCCTAAAAACAGTCTGAGTTGTAAGAATGCCAGCTCAGGCAGCCACTAAAAGCAAAACCAGGGACCTGTGTGAAATTTGGAGGAAAAAAGGGATCAGGATGCTTATAAAAGTGGGGTTCTTAGTATGCAACTACTTGAATTATTCTTCCCCAGTGTGCAAATTGCCATGTTATTAGAAGTAATATACATTTGTGAACAACTGCCAGCCATGCTTTGCTCAAGGTAAAGAAAAGCAATGCAGAATCATACTCCATCTTTCACCAGACTGCTTCAGCTCTTCTACCTAACCAGAAGCCCATTATAATATTACAGAATACTTTAAAAATGTTCTGTAAGTAGTTTCCAGAAATAAATTAGCTAAAAGTGAATGAATCACACTTTTTTTCCTGCACACACCACGCTGATATACTCAGAGATACTTGAACCTGGAAAAGTCACAACAGAAGGCAGTGTTATAACCTTGTCAGCCCTGTACAACTGTCAGGTCCTGGCTTTCATCCCTGCTTCTTGCTGTCTCCAAAGAGATACACTCCCACTGGCATGATACTTGTCTTGCTTTTTCAGGAGTGATGTGGAAGTAGAGAAGAATTGTTCATGGCTGAACTGAGCTTCCAGCTCCCTTTGAAGTCAAGAGAATGAAAGACTTGGCATGTTCGAGTATTTCTTTTATTGCATTTCCCAAACCAGTGCTGCTTGTGAACTTGCAGCTGTTAGTTTGCTGTACAGGAGAGCAGCAGCTGCTGGGCACATGCCAATTCTTTTTAATATCCACAGCACTGCCACCAGAAGCCACCAAAAACACTGTAGAGTTAAGGGGGGAAATGCCACAAAGTCATCTATACATTTATATCCTGTACTGTTGTGGGCAGGCTGCAATAATCACAGCCCTTCACAACAGGGCTGACAAGAAAGTGGCTCCAAACACAGCCAGGAGCAAGGCAAGGGTAAACTTCCAAGTGACTGTCCCCCTTTGGGGTTTGCTGCCAGTTTTCTAGTTATTCTCAAATAACTTTACTGTTGCTTTGAAATCCTCTGTGCTGTTACAGCTGAAGCAGTAACCAGCAGTTCACTTGTTAATGTCACAATTTGGGCCAGCACTGGAAGCACAAGCTGGTTTACTTCTGACAAAGGCTGTAAAGAAAGGGCTCTGGGCTGGGAGCACACAGCACTTCAGCATAGCTTTGGAGAGCAGTGAGGATTGCCTTTTGATGTGTAACTGCTTCCATCACACAGTACACGGCCTCCAGTGTACAAAGCTGCTTCCATATTTATGGAAGTAAAACCATAGGATCGGCATGGACTTCAGCAACATATCTGAAAGTGTTGAAGTCATCATCCCTCTGTAACTGGCCAGTGGTTGCAGAGTTATGCATTTGCTGTTTATCTTGACAGATATTGGGGCAATAAATACCAAGTTATCAAATGGGAGTCTGCAAGATCTGCAGAAAGCAGTTGTATACTTTCATTGTCCTTTCTTCATTAACTTAGAGTAATGCAGTCATGAAATTGTTACCTTCATCCCACTCCCATTTTGTCCCATCTTGCAAAGCAAAGTGGATGGGAGATCTCATGCCACAGACACTTCCTGCACCTTGTGCCACTGCTGCCAGACATCCCTCTCAACACAGTGCCCACCATTTTCAGTATGAAGTGCTCTAGTCCTTCTGTCTAAAGCAAATCCTTCAAACCGATAGAAACTGAAGGAATTTAGCATTGTCTTCCTGCGAGTAGGCCAGGCAGAGCCAGTGCTGAGGGCAGAGGGGCAGGGCCAGCCTCCAAGGGAGCATCCTCTCCAGCTCCTAAAGGTCTCCACAAGACCTTTCCACCAGCAGGCATTACTGAACATGAGCAAACAGCTCTTTGCAGTACCAGGGGCTCCTTCACCCTCCAAGAACTTGCCATAGGAAATCCCTGAACGTGCTGACACCTGAGGACTGCCCGGGGGACACCAGAGCCTCCACGGGCTGCTGGCATGGGCAAGCTGCTTGCTTTGCCCATCTCTGGGGAGCAAAGGCTGCCTGCTGGAGTCTGCAGAAATTCCTCCTTCCCGTGGTAGGAAACAGCCAAGACCACAGAGTCTCCATTTGGATAAACACTGGAAGAAGTGCACTTAAAGATAGCTCTGAAAAGCCAAGCTCAAGTACTTCAATGGCAACGTTTTTCCTGGAGTGCTGGCAGTGGCTGTTTTACCAGCCCAGCTGCACTCAGAAAACAGGCATTTCAGATTTAGGTGCTAAACACAAAACTTAAAAGCCTGAACATTGCTGGGGCAGGGAGAGGGGCCAAGAGAGATTTCAGAAAGCATTTATGTGCTTGAACTTAAAGATAGGAAAATGCTACTCGTCTGGGACATGCAACTCTCAGGAAAATCCAGACTTACTTATCTTTCTTCTACTAAGTTTGAAGATGTTATTCTGACTGTTTTGGGGGATTTTTAGAAATAAGGTCACATCTTCTATAAGATTTTAAATTATCTGTGTGCCTAATTTGTTTTGATTATCTGTGTAATGCCATGAAAAATGGATTGCACATTCAAAACTCTCCAGAGAGGCTGCAGAGTTTTACGAAGGTACAACTGATACGATGCTGCAAAGGCCAGCTGGTTTCCACAATAAAAGATGATCTGAGATGAAAAAAATACTAGTTTTCCTGAGCTCATGCCTGTTTAGAAATAACCATTAAAATGCAGTTTGAACACTGTGTTAGAAAAGTGGATGGATGAGTACCAAAGACATTTTCCTGTTATTGTAAAGGCCTGTTAATAAAAGGAAAATTTTAAATAGTGAAATATACTACAACCTGAACATTGTTGTTCCTCCTCCCCCACCCCCCCCAAAAAAAAAGGTGTTTCAAACTTAAAGACAGACACTTACAGGTGAGGTTGGCTTTATATGTGGATGTCACAATGGTACAAAAGAAATGCTACATGGAGTAGATGATCCATAGGTTAAGTAGGCCATTCCTTGAGGGGGATTAAAAATGGAAATGGAGTTGAAGAAGATATAGAAAACAAAAAGGGCAATAGGTGGTAGAAATGCCATAAGATAAGTGAGGGTAGCAAAGCAATAACATTGATACCCTGTGCACTGTTGACAGCAGCAGGGACAGAGGACTGAAGTCCTTACCTGGGGCATAATGGTCCCTATCTGTCACACAGAGTTTAAACAGTGGAAGTGAGGAGCTGGGCCAATAGTAATCACAATAAAGTTTAGGAGAACAAAGAGCCTTTGGGCAGGTGAGGTGCAAGGGTCCATCCATGGTGTGTGTCCATCTATGGCTGCACCCCATTCCTGCAGCCCCCACCAGGAGGGTGAGTGGGTGCTGTATGTTCCCAGCCACAGCCCCAGTTTGTACAGACACAGCTGCTCACCCAGCCAACATGCTCATCTCCTTCGCAGATGGGCAGTGAAAGCCTTCATGGTGTCACTAACCCTGGTGAGAGAAGGTAAATATCATCTCATCCTCCAGCCTTTTTCATCCCATTCTAGGTGATTTCCAGCTGTGAATGTTCAACTAATTAAGAGAAAACAAGACCTGATCTGAATTCCCAAGCTGAGACTGCAGCCCTGTCAGATTTCTTCTTGTGTCAGTAATTTCTGTTTTCTTTTGGGTTGTTTCATTCCTTTATCTGGTTTGAGCTGTCTGCAGGAGGCAAAACAAGTCCACTTGGAGGCTATGTCTGAGGTACAGCCTCTATGAGTCCGGATTCAAGTCTGTTTGTTTGCACTAAAAGGCACCGGATCTTGTTAAAAAGGCTGACACCTGCTGCAGATAAAATCTTAACTAAACCCCTGAACTCTTTGAAAGTTGAGCTACTGTGGTGTTGAATTTACTGTGAAGTGTCTGAGGTGTGCTGCCAATGATGGATTCAGGTTGTAATCTCAGCAGGAGAGGCATCTGAGCTTTTTTCTGTATGTAAATTGCTGACAATGTTAATGGCCATCAGCAAGGAACAAATAATCTTACTCATAATGCCAGTGCCAGTTTCCTGTTTTTATCACAATCCATTCTTAGAAGAGTCTTGTAAACAGAATAAAACTGTCTCTTCTCCAGCCTCCCCCCTCCATTTATGTAGAAACATTCCTCTTGAAGCCTTTACTCCAATTAAAAGCCTTTTTTTTTTCTCTTTGCAGAGAAAAGATGTTCTACCTAGGGATGCATGTGCATTATCAGACGTGCATATTTGCATTTCTTTGTTCTTAACTTTTTTGATTAAAAAAAAAAGTTTTTCCAAAGTTGCTCCATTTGAATAGGAATTTTAGGCACTAAAAATATAATTTTTACATTGAGTTGAACTCCAGAAACACTGGCCATGTGGTCAGATACCCAGCTGGACAGACTTTTGTCTCACAGCACTCACCCTGCTCACTAGCTGGGAATGCTTAAGTCCCTGCCCAGCACTTACACTCCCGAGCTTGTGTCACTGATTTGTTGTAATACAAAGACTCACTGTCTCTCTTTATGGTCCATCAAATTTGAAGGTACTGTACTGATACTACCAGAAAAATAACACCCTGCACTAATCCTGCTCACTCAGAGAAGGTTGCTCTCTGGGAGAGAGACTACTGGCATTGGTATTATGCAACTGAGTAAACCCATCTGCTTTCATCAAGCTCGTAATATTTACAATAAATAATAGTCTCCAAAACAAATGTCCAGAATTTGATACATCTTACTATATTTTCTATGCAATAAAAATAGTGCCCATTACAGGTAATTAATAGTGATTTGCTGAGAAATGGATTGAAAAGGGTATGTTTTATGGCAACAGGCTGAGTTGCAGTGATCTGATTTCCCAGTGCATTTTAGCACCGCAGTGGCAGCTGAAGGATAGAGTGAATTCTTAGGTCCAGCAGCAAGGCAAAATTTATGGGCTGCTGTCATCCATTAAACCCTATGCATTTAAATAATAGAAAGTACCTGAAGATGATTAGCAGAGTAAATTACCTAAAGTAACATAGTTAAAATAGTTCTGCAGTAGCTCTACAGCTTGTCAGTGTCACCAAGTAGAGTGTTATGAAAAGGACTGGAGTTAATGCAATGCCACTTCACTGTCAAGGGCTGAAGCACCACTAGAGGAAGACTTGTCAGCACAAGCTGTGGTGGTGGTGCATGGGGAAAGAGATGGAATGGCACTGGCAAACAGGACCTAACTCTGGCTACGATCTGTGCCACCAGGTAAGATCAGATGCCACTGCAGTTTCTTGTGGCCTCCAGCAAATTTTAGCAAAGCACCCCAGGTGATGTTCAAAGCCCTTTTTGGCACCAGTGGTGGCTAGAAAACAGGGCTAAGCATGGGAAAAGAGTCATCCAGGTCGGCAGTGGGCTTCCCACTCCCAGGCAGAGTTTTTGGCCTGGATTTCTGGCCATATGGGCCCCGTGGACTCCGCCAGGCTCCCATTTGAGAGTTTGGCAGTATCATTTTTTTATACTATTTGCATTGGCTACTTTGTGAAATAAAGTCCATGAAATCATGTTTCTGGGTTTGTCAGTGAAATACTGAATAATGACAGAAACGTCTCCCTGTGTAACAATCTCAGACTCCTCCAACCCAGCAGACAGTGACTTCTGCTCAGAGCTGACTTGCTTGTCTGGCAGGTAGCCGAAAAGTCCCAGTTCATAAAGAATGATTTCTGTGCTACCCCCAAGGGGCTCTTGGAGACTCAGGGAAAACAACAACACAGCCAAACCTCTGAAGCTGTTGGACCATGTTATCACAGATCCCAGGAAAAGCTCAAAAATCCCTCAAGGACTTTCCCTGTTAAAGCATCTAAAAATATTTCAACAGCCTGTTATCTACACTTCATCAACTAATTTTTGGGTACACACTTAGGAATATGCACCAGATCCCATCAGGGAGCTGATACAACCTTGTTTTTAGCATGAGAAAATTATTTATATTAACCTAGAGTGATGCAGCACCAGCAAGGAGAAGGATGAGTTCTGCAGGCTGGGAAGGAATCTTCCTGAGCTGGGCTTCAGCAAATTATTCATTCTACAGATCATCTAAACAATAAATTATCACAGACTGTAACACTGGCCGTGTAATGTAGCCACATTCTTCAGAATGGTGTCACTTAAAGACATAAAATTGCATAATTATGCGCTTACTATTCTAGCTGCCACATTGACAAGCATTATATTTTATCTCCAAAGAAAAGAAAAAATGAGAGAAGTGTTCATAAATGACCCCATCAAACCAGGTAATGAGCAGCAGGAGACAAAACAAAGTGTCTATTTTATGTACAGTAATGGATGAAAAGCCAGAATTCCCATGACCAGCCAAATGCCACTGATGATGAACGCAGATAATTCTAGGGCAGGTACCCAACAAACCAGGCACAGGGGTCAAAAGGGCATTTCAAGATAAAGAATGTAGTGTTTCATTTCTGCCTTATATAATTTTTCTTCACATTTTTAAAGTTTTCTCTTTTTTTTTTTTTTATTTTGTTTTTATTGAGCCTTTCTGCTCTTTATATGCCTTACGGACTCCTAAGATTGTGAAAAGTGACCACCTTGAAAAACTGACCTTATTTCAGTAAATTATGTACATATATTCTTTTTAGGGTCTGGGGACTTCCTGTTCACTGTAAAGAGCATTTCTTGCTTTATTCATAGGAAAGCAAAAAGCTTTACTATGCCTAGAAGCAGGAATGCTTTTGTTGTACAAGAGCAAAGCCACTCCTTGAGAAGCTGTTTGGAAACAATAATATTAAACTGCAAACCAAACAACATGTTGCCTTCCTATTTTAATGAGAGCTTCATTTTTCTTACCTTGCCAAGCCTGAAAAAATGCTTTCAAAATTAAATGTCATTCCTGAGGCCTAGATACGTTCAGGTTGGGTTAAAGCCAGACCTAATTGAATCAGAAATTAAAATATTTATTGAGTTGTAGAATTAGAAGTAGAAATATTAAAATTCTTCCCAAACCATCAAAAGTCTTTCCAAAGAGAGCATCAGACTGTAGCAGTCAGGGGCAGAATATGGCCAGAGTGTATTTAAACAAAATGCAGAAAAAGCCACAGAGAAAAAAAAAATCAAAGCTTTCCTTGAAATAAGACCTTGTTTGATTAAATGCACAGCATGGTTATTTTGGCTTTAATTCACTGTCATCTTGAGATCTGAGTGGTTTAAAGCCTAACACACATTTTCCACTGCTGTGTGTTTACAAGAGTAATTCACACCTTTGAGAAGTATTTTCAGGGAGATGGTAAAGTGCCCCCAAATTCAAATGTTTTTGTTACTTCGTCTACTCTGTTAGCAAGTGAAAATATGTGATAACAGAATCATAGAATCACAGAATGGTTTGGGTTGGAAGGGACTTTGAAGATCAACTAGTTCCATGCCCCCTTCCACTATACCAGGTTGCTCAGAGCCCCTCCAGCCTGGCCTTGAACATTCCCAGGGATGGGGCAGCCACAGCTTCTCTAACCAACCTGTTTCACCACCTTCACAGTAAAGAATTATTTCCTAATATCTAATCTAAACCTACTCTGCTTCAGTTGAAAGCCATTCTCCCTTGTCCTATCCCAAGGTGATCAGCCCTTGCACAGCCTTCTCTGTGCTTTGCTGACAAGGCCTTGTGGGAGCACAATCTGGAGACCAATGTCCCGTTCCTGTCCCTGCTGCGGGACAGGGTCAGGATCGAGGTGAGCTTGGGGTGCTGGGTGTGCATCTCCCCAGACAGGAGGGGAACGAGTCAGCACCCTCCCCTGTGCAGGAGCAGAATGAACAGCAGCAGGAAATGAAACACGGAGGGCAGAAGCAACTGAGAACACTCATCTTTGCTCGTGGCTTTTCACTGTGAACAAAAGCCCTGCTCTAAGAGAAGGCAAAGCTCAGCATTGAGATGCAAAAACATTGATGTTTTCTGAAGGTAAAACCATTTCTAAAATCATCTGGAGTTCTGCAGAGGACACTGTTAGCACTGGCATATGGCACAGTGACTCTGTGGGGGCTGCTGCCAGGCGAGGGACTGACAGTTCCCTCCTCCAGCTCCAAGAGGTTCCTTGGCTATAAACACATTGGAGGCTTTCATCTCATATCTGTCCCTGCTTGAGCTGAAATGATTTTACAAGTTTTGAAAGCCTCTGTATAACCTTTATCCACAAAAGAGGCTACAAACTTCCTCGAGTCCAGCAAGCCCATCTATTATTCCCCTCAGTACCTGGCAGCAGGGAGCTGGAGGCCCTGTCCCCGCTCTCTGCTGCGCAGCCGCTCGGTACCACACAGCTTCTTGACACTGCCCTGCGCTGCAACACAAATCCCTGGGCTAGGCTTGAAAGAAATAAATATAGAGAGGAAAGAGACCTTATTGAACACCATGGGAGTGCAGGAATTTTAACTCTCTGTTCTCACACCCCACATCTCCCAGGCTGTCCTGATTCTGCGGCAGCACTTGAGGAAGAACAGTCTTCAGCAGCTGCAAAGCATCAATAGATATGGAACTGCCAGGGCTCTTTCCCCTTTCTGTTTTATGGACGGATGCATAGCTGTGCAGTGAGAAAGCAGGACATTCATCCAGCTACTTTTGTGGAAGAATGAAGACAGCTCGCAGACAAACACTGTAACATCCAAATGTTAGCAATCACCACATAACCATTACTCAGGCATGTCTTGGAAATACTGGTTTAATTGTAATGTTTTTAAAGAAAAGCTGAGGGTCTTTCTGTCACAGAAACATTTTTCAGATGCACACAGCCCCCAGAAACATGCACTGTAACACAAAAGGGGGCTCCCCAGTGCTGCTGGCCCGGGCTGGAAGGTGCTCAGACTCTGCTGAATTACATATAACACATTAAATTCATCAGGTTCAAGGCAGTGCTCCAAAGCCCCAGGTGAGATTAAGAGCCAGTGCATGAGACATAATGCAAGCCAAGGGCTAGGTAGCTCCTACCCTGGATGCTGCCAGATTAGGTAGCAGTGGAAGAACCACTGTCCTTGACCAGCCCTTGACAGGATGAAGGGGATGACAAACTCTATTTTCATATGTGGAAAATCAAAGCAGAGTGAGTTACTAAGGCTTACAGGGGAGAAATCTGTGAAAGAGCTCATAATTTCCACCCCGTCTCTGAACTCTCCATCCTGATTCTGAAGCAGACAGCCACAAGGTCTGACTGCCACACAAGGACAGATACCACTGTTCAGATACTGTTGTTCAGTGCTGCCAACTGGTTTGATAAAACACTTCATCTATTTTCAGAAACTGAATTTCCTAGGAAGAAATTAGCTATTGAATAGAGAGAAAGGATGATGTTCCCTGCAATACCTTCTGGAATTTGGAGAACACCTTCTTTTCTATTTTCCTTTTTTTTTCTTTTCTTATTTTTAATTACTCTGTCATTGTAAGTTCCTTGAAGACTTACTGCTCAGTGTTCAAAAATCAAGAGCTGATCCTTGGACCATACTCAAATATCTTGCTTGTGTAAGACTGTGAATTACATTGGCCAAATTCCCTCTTTATGATATAATTCAGCTGACTTAGAAAGAGTTACTCACACTTTACAGCAACATGAATGATAGGAGGTTCAGGTTCAATGCTTCATTTTCCATCCACATCAGAAGTTAACTACCAGCTTTATTCCCTGATCCTGCTGAAAGAGCTGATGGTGGTGAGACACAAACAAAGGTGCCTTGACATGCAAAGAGTTGAGTATGTTGTTGCTAAACAAACATGCCCATGTTAACTTCAGCCTCATTAAAAATACAAGACAAACATTCATCCTGGGATCCCAGACAGGCAATTGGTAATAAAGGATGTGTTCTAAGCATCAAAAAACACACAAAACACTCCAAAACAAACAGGAAAAAACCCCACTGTAAATCCATGGTAGGTAAACAGTCAAAATTATAAACTCTAAAAAAGAAAACATCTTTTCTATGTCCTGTCTAGCATGTCTTGAATCTTGGATAAAAAGATTTAACATTCTTTTCACTCTATCCACTTTTAATAGAAAAAATCCAGGTGCAGATGTGGGCTTGATTCCAGTGCCAAGATCCCTGCTCTCTTCAATAAATAGTTTAATGCAACTTAATCTAGAGAAGCAAAGAGCCCTAAGATACCAGCAGTAGAGATTCAGAATCCTAATTAATTTTTTGTTGGTCAATTGTCACAGAGATTCCCTCAGTTGTACTTTTGCTTGTACGGTTTTAAAAATATTAAATCTAATAAACTGGAGATAACCGTGGATAAATCAGTTGCAATTCTTGGTGAAATAATTAATACTTCTAGAAGAAAATAAAACATAACCAACCAAAATAATGCTGTTATCTCTTCCCTCCCCTCGCTTCATCCCTGCCCATGAGACTGTTCTATCATCAGTAAAGAGATAACCATAAATTTATGGAAATATCACTGGCTGAGTCTGTCTCATCACACACTGGTGTTTAGGAACGGAAAGCAGAAGCAGATGTTCTCATCCTGCCAGCAAATCCACAGGGAGGCATGGCACAGGGACTTTTCCACCACAGGAAGAGAAATAATTTTGGGTGGCTTATGAAGATGAGCAGTTGATTTGAATTTCACAGAATCACAGAATGGCCTGGGTTGGAAGGGACCTTAGAGATCATCCAGTTCCAACCCTCCTGTCATGGGCAAGAACACCTTCCACTAGACCAGTTTGCTTAGAGCCCCATCCACCCTGGCTTTGAGCACTTCCAGGTATGAGCTAGTGACATTATTTCACAGGAAGCAAGTGCAAGCCAAGCTCCCCTTGGCCTGGAAGGAGTAATTGGCAGAGAAGCCATTGTTTACTGTAAATGCAGCCACTCAGGCTCTAAGGTAAGCAGCAGCAAAATGGCCTCAGTGGGACATGCAGTGAAGGCACCAAGAAATTCAGCAGCCCAAGGGGAGGAAAAGTTTACTGGCACATTAAGCATTGTACCTGGCAGGAGGTCTGGGGGTTTTATAGCCAAATTCTAAGCATAGGGAGAAGCAGCCTTTCGTGGGTGGCTGTGCAACAGGCTGTCCCAAAGTGACGAACACGTCTGTAGTCCCTACAGTCCTGTAGAGTCTCTCACCCGTTCGGGGCGAGCAGCAGCTGCCTGCCTTTGTGAGACTCAAAGCAGGGTCCCAGGGCAGCCAGGGCTGGCCACGTGTTCAGCACACCCGCAGCAGCTCCAGTGTCCTGGACCCACCCACAGCGATATCAACGTTTTCAGAAGCCCTTTGTTTCTAGGAGCACAGACCACACATTGATTGCATTTCCTTCTGGACTAGGTGAAATCCTGATTGAGAAAAGTACTGACAGGAACTCAGACAATGCATCACAAATCCAATATATTCAATACGAATGAACAAACACCAGAATTTCTGACCTCTAGCCACAGTATCACTATTGTAATATGATGACACCATACCAAGCTATTTCCTCCTGGTTCAAGAGCCAAATGCTATTTGCTGAAAGCCAAGTTCAGTTTGTCTGAACTTAATAAAATATCCTCTGCAACAAAGCATAAGGATTTTCTTCTGAAAGAAATTAATAAACATTTGACAACTTAAACAAACTGAACCCTGCTGAAACATTTTGAGGCTCAAACATATTGCTTTTATTTTTTTTTTCTTTCCCCCAAATCACAGGTTTTAATAAGTGGCAGGAGTAGACCATGTTATACAAGAGACTGTTATTAAGTAGTTTTGGGAAAATACTAAATGTCCAGTGTCTGCCTGCTCACTAAAACTGTTCCATTGCATTGATGGGTTCCACCAATATAATTTTCATTTCAATTTAAAGATACCTGACCTGAGACAAACTTAGCTCCAGTGAAGGCACAAGCACTGACAGCGATTATATGGTATTCCAAGCCATGAGCAAAGCAAGAGCAAGGAATTTATGCACAGGATGCCTCCAGAGCTGGAGAAAACAGCTGACAGTAGTGATCTCACAGCCCATGGCTGCAGCCATTCTCTGCCATGGGGGTTTGGACCTTCAGATGATCTTTATTTGAAAATGTTCAGCTCTTGAATTTGCTCCATCCTCTGCTCTCTACCTTCCTCAGAAGGCTGAAGAGAAAGTTTTTGCAAAGATCAAGAGACTACCAATAGTGCCGTAATTAATTTGGCAATAATACTAGACCTATTGCAATGTGGTTTAAAAAGAAGTTTTTATAACTTCTATGTGAAAGCTTTCTATGTGAACTTTTCTATGTGAAAACAGAGCAAGTAGCCAAGCAAAAGGTAATTATTATACAAGCTGATTTCCACTACTGCAGCAAAGAATCTTAGCAAGAGAGATCACCTTCTCCTTGTTTATGTACAGTAAATTACACAGTCAATAATAATAATAATTAAAAATCAAAAAACCCATTAGGTAACTTATTTCAAGAATGATCCTGGGTTGTGAGGGTTTTTTTAAATAATGCAGTCATTCACAAAGATCAACCCACAATTGTATAAATGCTGAGTTATTTTTTAATGACCGCAGTAGTGGGGCAGCCCCTGAATGAGGTGACACCTGAGTGCAGTTGGGCTACCCAGGAGTTACTCTAATCCCTTAGAAAAGTGCTTCTGAGACTTCCTTTTCCCAAGAAGAATGGTACCTCTACAGAGCGTGAACTTCACTTCTTTCCCTGTCAAAGGGAAGAATTATTCTGTTGGTGATAGAAATAAATGTTTTCAGATTACTGAAATGATTATACACAAGGAGAAAATAATTCATTTTGAGATTTTACTTAAGAGACAAAACCCATTAAAATATAGTCTCTTCCCCACTGATGTCTGCAGCCCTCTGCCAGAGCGTTCAGTGTTAGCAGGACTGGGCCTCTCTTTCTTGTAAGGAAAGACTCACTCTGTGATGATTACAAATGGAAAGACTGAATAATACCTGCTGCTGAGAAAGTCCCATGACTAGGAAAGATTCCTCAGAACTCTTGCTGCTGCTTTCCCCATCATCATCGGGGCTATTTGCTGCCGCAGAGGCGCTCACAGGGTGGCCGGTGCTGCAGGGCCAGTGCTGCTGCTCCCAGCTCCAGGGCCAGGGCTGTAATTGGAAGGAGAAGAGGAGGTTAACACAAACACATCAGAATGGAGGGCTAAAGGCACCAAGAGACAAACCCTTGTGGTGATGGAGTTATCACACCTTGGCTCTTTCCCGGTTGTAATTTCCTGTAGACATACAGGGACAGTGGGAAAAATCAACTTGTACGTGTTCCAGTTAAAACCACTCATGCTCATGGTCTTTATGCCTTTCAAGATGAAAAAGTAAACCTCAGAGTATCAGTATCTGAATCCAGGAATGCATTTTCCTCCTAATTGCCCAAGATCTCCAGACCTGCAATTACTCCTGAGAGGGTCTGTGTTTTCTTGGTCCCACCTAAGGATTCAGCAGCACCCACAGCACATTGAGCACCTCACCACGGTGTCCGGGCTCAGGGACAACACGCCCCCAGATCCTGGGGGAAGCTGGGATGGGCTCTCAGACGAGTTGTGAATCTCTGTTAAACTAACTTCCTTCTCTACTGAGTTCTGAAATAATTACTGTTTTAAACACGGTATTTGACCAAGAGTTCTTTGTAGCACTCTAGTGCTCTAAAACGAATCACCAGATGAGAAGCATTAGCAAAATGCACTGAAGTGCTAGAACCAGCCCACTAAGTTGTTTTGAGAGCTGACAGGGAGGGAAAGTAAAGATGCAGGGGAGTTAGTGACTTGCCTGGCTCTCAGGGGCCAGAGGCGAAACCACAAGAAATGAGGTACTAGGGGAATAAAAATGCACTGAAAATTCCACTGCCTTGATATGTGGGCAAGGATGACTGAAATGTCTCCTTTCATTTTGAAGTCACTTTTCTGGGCAACCGATGTTTATATGTTTAGGAAGAGTCACAAGAGATAAGATACTCCTTTTTCGCAGGAGAAAACAAGTCTAACCCACAACAGAAATATTTCTCTGTATTTTCACCATAGTGACAAAGTGAGCCCTCTCTTCATTTACAGTATTGTACTTGTCAAGTCAACAACTAAGAGCTTCCTAAAACATAAAAGCTTGACATGTGAGGTCTTCACTTTCAGTTAATGGAAGCAGGTCATCATGAGAAAACTTGACTGTATCTTCCTGGTGTCACTCACATCAGAAACTGCTGAAAGACATCAATTTGTGTGAGTGGGAATTCTGTATGGCTGACTGGAGCAGGCTTGATCCCTGTGGTCTTGCAGGGTAGAAGACAGTGCATTCTTGCAAATTTATTTGTAACATTTTGCCTGCTCCCTATAAATTTACTTTTGCTCATTCATACTTACTCACTAGTACTAAAATTTACCTCCAAGACTTATGTACAGGTTTGCTGTAAAAAAATTAAAGGTACACATGAAAAAGGGATAAAAATATGTTTTCCCATTGCTACAGACATTCTATTCCAGTGCTTCCTAACAAGAGGCGCTTTCAGGCTTATCAAAATGGGATAGAAATTGTTTCATCTGTGTGCTAGTGCTCCCTCAGTCACACTCTGACCTTGGGCAGGTAATTTATCTGCTCTGGGCATCAGTTTTTCCTTCTACAGAAAGGAGGAATTGAATTTTACCTTATAGGGGCATGCTGTGAAGCTGCAGAGTTTTCAGGGTGACAGGAGCAGACCTAATAAAAGCAGAAGATACAAGACCCTGAGACAGATCCAGCTCTTGGATTCATTTCCCAGGACTTTGCCCTTACAGTGTAAGACCAAAGGAATTTATTTAAAAAAACAATAACAATAGGAAAGTCTTCATGAAAGTTAAACATGAGATTAGCTGCCTCTCAAAGTCATAACATTAAATTTAAAACTTCTAAATTACGAGAGCTTTCAGATCAAAGTGCTACACAGTAGCTCAAGTGGAACAGAAATAAAAAGGCATTTATATCCAACTGCCCTCCTGCCAACCACTCCTGGGAAGGCTGGGCTCACCTTCCAGTCAGCAGCTGCAGTGAACACAATGATTTTCTAAGCTGCAACAAACTCTGCCCAGGACCCTCCCAGCAGCTGAGGAGGTCCCTGTGCTATCACCCCCACACTGCAGTTGCCATCCCAGCAGAGCTGCAGTCCCTGCCCCGTTGTGGCACATCCAGAGCACTCACACCCAGCAGGGATAACAGCTGGGGACTGCCAGCACATAAAAACCCAACTGCATTGCTCTGGCCAGTCTGATCTGTCTGCTCACTGATGGACAAGGGCAGATCAACGCACTCCCCACAGGAAAGGAGAGAGGCAAGAAATACAAATTGGGTTCAATCCAGAGAGACCCTGCTCATGGCAGCTGCTGATTTGGGTCAATACCTCCATCAGGAGCATGTGCATATGTCTACTCTCCCACTCTGCAGTCAGGGAAACAAAATTACTGGGACATCTGTCAAATCCCTGCCCTTCTCATTGGTTTTCTGGAGGATTTTTTTTCCCTAAGTTTTCTTTTTTGTTGTTTGTGATTTTTTAAAATTTCATTGAATAAAGTCTAAAATTATTAAATAACTTCATCTTCCGTCTAAATACCAAGTCTAGTTCTCAAACTTGCATTTTAGGAGGCAAGAGGCCCTCGAGATGGGTCCTGCAGGAGTGGGACACGTTGTCTGACCAGGGCAAAGGGCAGCCAAGGGCAGCTGCCCATGCCAGAGGGGATGTGGCTGTGGCCCAGAGCTGCCAGTGGGACTGCACAGCTTTCCTGCCACACTTCCTGCAGGGAAGGCTCCTGCAGGGCCCTGGGGCAGCGGCTGTTGGGATATGCAGAGCCACAAACCCGAGCTGTTTGCTGCTCCTCTCGCCATCCCTCTCCTCTCAACTCTCCGGGTGACCAAGGGGACCCTCTGACACACCTTGTCCCAAAAGATTCGTTTGTGGCAGTTTCTCAAGCAGCATTGCTTGCAAGGTATTACTTCTGTTAATTAGGCATTTTGGCTGCTTGATATGCCAGAAAATTCACATTTTTCCACTCTTTTTCTCTTGCTTTTGAGTTGTTGTATTTATTCAAGATGAAAGCCAGATGTTATATTAATAAGAGAACTGCCTTTCCTAAAGGGAAACATCCATCAGGGCAGAAGCAGACGTTGTAGCTTTGCTGTGAATTATTTACATTCCTCCTTTTTTTTTTTACTTCTGAACAGGAAATCCAAGAAGATGCATTTGAAAGCAATAGTATTGTGATTGCAGAATAAAAGCCATTTACCCTAATCCCTTTAAAAAACAGTAATAGGGATTTAAAAGTATTGAAGTTCAAAAATGTTTAAATTTGAAGGAAAGACAAATATAAACCCAAAATATTTGGGGAAAAAAAATGTTTGGATAATTTATATAGCAAATACTTTACAAATCCAACAACAGATAATTACTATCAAACCAGCTGGATTTTTTTATACCCAGTGGCAATTGTTTTTCCTACAGAGGCTCTTCTCCTAAAGCCAGGGTTTTAGCAGAAATGGACCAAAATGACATTTTGCTTTATGCTGAAACAAGACACACTCTACAGAACATCCCCTCTGTTGTTATGCTGTACAGGTACACTGTGATTATTTTCATAGGGAGGGTGGGTTGGGAGGACTGGGGAACAAATCATTTGTGCAAAAATAAACTTCACCATGGTATTGCCCAGGTGGTTCTTGGGCTGTTTCTGACACCTGGGTTTGGCACTGTTGGAGCTGTGCTGGCTGTGACTCCTGGTCCAGTGCCAGAGGTGAGAAATGCACAGTCAGTGCCTGTTTTTCCTCTCCTCCTCCAATTTCTCTTCACAGTGGCTGGAATGACACCCATAGGAAGAACAGTGGAGAAGAAAGATGCAGTGTTTTCTCTGTATTAAAATTCAACAGCAAATAAATAATACTTTTCATGGAAAAAAAGTAGACTTTGCAACTGACTGATGGCCACAGTATTTCCTTGTGATTGGGACAAGAGCAGCCTCAGGCATTGCCCCATCCCTCAACCCTGCTGCTGTGGGCATGTTGCTCACACTTACTTGTGATCTGCATCCCTTCTAGTGCCAAACATGGCTTAGAAATCTAACTTTAGCAGCATAACTTTTTAAATAAAGATCCAAGCTTCTCACACATCCAAATGAACACTTTGAAAACATCTCTCCCATATATAAGCTATAATCTTTAATATTTAAATAAATTATGTATATATCAGAGATTCCTAATACCACATATTCATAAAAATAATCGTAATCCTGAAATCTCATTTACCCAGTTTTGGAAAACTTTTTAAAGTTGTAATGAAATTATCTACTTGTATAGAATGTTATATCTTTATTATTAAATATTTCCATTATGCCATTTCTGGAATATTTTTAGAATTAATATAATCCATTGTAATAAAAAGAAAGTACTGGCATAGCTATTTGACAGAATGTGTTCCAGTTGAATGAGCTAATTAGCTTTTAATAATGAGATCCAGCCCATGGACTTACAAAGCAAGCGACTGAAGCCTAATGATTTCAAAAGCTATCACATTTACAAGTTAATGTAGTATAAATTATTCATGAGCATCTTATAAATAAGTGTAATAAGTTATTTGCAGGGTTAGTGTTGTCTTAAAATGAGGCTCTTCTGAAAAGTGCCTTTAGAAACAGAGCTTTTTTGTGACCCCATATCCACCCTGTTTTTTTGGTACTTTCACATGAAGTTGCAGAAGTTTGAATGTTGACAGTCATTCACCAGCTTAAATTTCCTTCAGCCCACATCTCTGCTAAGCCCTGACAATCCTCATGGTTTAGGAGAGAGCCAGGGCATCAGAGGCACTCAGGGCAGAGTCCAGCTTTTCTGATTCCTGCTCTTTTTGGCCAATAGTTACTGCTCATGGCTTCCTCGATACAGAAATCAGTTCCAGGGAAACTTCCCAATGCTGGAGCCAGGAGAGCTGCACAGAGGCACCAGCAACACCCTGTCACCCAGCCCTATCTATCATGGACAGGTCCTGACCCATCCAGCAGACTGAGATGCCCTCCCCCTGAAGCACCTGTGAAAAGTCAGTAAATTTTACAAACAGAAGAAATTATTTCCAACCCAGACTTTGTCACTCTCACCCTGAAGAAAAGGCAGAGTTTCAGTAGCAAAAGGTGAATCAAGCTTCCAAACACTTTAAAAAATGAGTCAGGAGGGGGTCCAACAGCTGTTTAAGAGTTTTGAGCCTAAAGGAGGAACGCCAATTTAGAGGGAAGGATCTCTAGGGATCCGGGGACTAAGGGCAAGAGGAGGGAAGGGTTAGCTTGGTTTTAAGTTATTAGGTATTTACTCTTTTGCCATGCTCCTATTGCCATGCTTGGCCTGGCTTAATGAATTCCAATTGTCAACTAAAACAGTGCTCCACCTGCAGGTCAGGGCTTCAGTTTGTATCACCTGGGGATGCTTTTCTTTAGGGCTCAGAATAGTAAAACGGGTTCATCAAGAAATTGCTTTGATTTGTGAGAATATTTGAAAGTCAAATCTTCTAGTGCACAATCATCTCTGCCAAACATCACTTTTTATGCAAAAATAATCTCTCTCCTAGCAGGGATTTTTTATTTATTTTATATACAGGTCATAAATCTACAAGTTCTAATTCTAGTTTAAGACCAACAGACACACAGTAAGATTAAGGAAGGAATGCTTTCCTTGTTTAATTGCCTGTCTGAGTTATATCTCGGAAAAGTTCTCAGTGATTTGTTTGTTTTCTAATGAATGGTACTCTAGCCATTTTCCCAATTTTGTTATTTTGCTTACCAATAGGAGATCTTGGATGACTCAGAAACATCAATTCCTGTAGAACTTCAGACTTTCAGAACAATCCCTGCCATTCTGTCCAGCTGTCATCATTTGAGATTGTTTTGGGTTTGATTTTACTGAGTTTTTGAGCCACAGCATGATCTCTTCAGGCCTCAGAAGGAGCTATGTGGTCCTCCTCATACTTCTTATTTGATTAGCTACAACTGGTATTTTTAAAGATCAGAGGAAACCCTTTATTTCTCAATTGCTCATTGAAAGCCAGAGTATTGTATTATCTCTTGGAAAAAAAACCTTGGCAATATTTATATATCTTACTGGGAAATAGGATGAGGGAAGGTACTTGAACTATGTTCCTCTTACTCACTGGTTACACAAAGAAGATGTTCAGTACAAATCTGAAGAAGCAGAAGTTCATTAGATGCGTCAAACCTGAAAACCACAACAGTTTCATTATCAAAGTTCATTTCCACAACCAAAGGAGACAAGCTTGACTCAGGATTTCTAGCAAAGTGTGCTCTATTTACCTTGGGGGTCAGCTCAGGAACATGGAGTCACTCCTCAAGAGATGCTACTTATTACCACCAGGCTCTCCAGCTTCCTCCATCCCTTCAAGCTGCATTTTAGCCCTGCTTTCTCCATCAGGAGTATGTAGCAACCACAGCAATCGGTGACAGAAAGGCAGATATAGGCACAAATATCCACGTGAGCATGACTTGCCTCCCCAACACACAAAATGTCATAGAAGTCCAAATGTCTCTCCACAGGGAAAGAAAATAACATCAAACACCAGCCCACTATTATCTAAGAAAATTATACTTTTTTAAAAGGGGACAAAACAGCACATGAATCTGTGAGGTGATGTCTTCCACTTGGGTATCTCCCCTCAGCTCACCTCAAAATTAATTCATGGAGTTAAACTCCAGTTTTGCATTAGCAAACAAAGCTGAGGATCAGATGGTCTGCAGGAGGCTAAGAGGGATTGAAATACTTCTCTATATTTGTGTAAGAGGTATGAAAAGATATTCAATGCATACTCCTCAAAAAAAACCATTATGGATATTCAGTACTTCATGAACATTGTATCTGCTGTTGGCTGGGCTTTTAGAGGGCACCCCCATGAAGCTCTGGTTCAAAAAAATGGTTGGTGTGATTCACTTGCAGGTTTCAGAGAAATGATATCTGCACAAGCTATGATGAGGTCCTTGAGGAAGAGACAAGGAACATTGTCAGTATTTAGGCACGCCTATCAAAGTAGTTTCCACAAACATCCCACATTAAAAAAAAAAAAAGAAAAGGAAAGTTTTCATCAATCACTTTTAAATTACTTAATTTACAAAATGTTGAAAAAAAAAACAATGCACATGTTTGCAGACATTTCTGAGCTCTGTTTTTTCTCCTCATTTAATTAAGAATTTATTAAACCTTTTAAATCTATTAGGGTTTGCCAAGCAGTTCCATCAAGCTGCATCCTTGAATGAGTCCATGAGTTTTCAGTCAAGTGCAGAACAAATGAGCAATGTCAACAAGACCTTCAGCTAACAGGAACCAGGTGGGGTTTGACACCATGTTTTCAAGTCATGCATCATCACGTTGCATTCTTGAGCCTGGTGTGACTTCCTGGGAGCAGTACCAAGGTCAGGCAAATCATTATTTACAATTAATGACATCCTGAATATCCCATACACTTAAATTTCTCTTGTCTTTGTTTCTTTTGAACTGCCTCTGCCTTCTTTTGATTCTGACTGCAAGCTCTTTGGAACAAGGATTCCCAACAATTTACAGTGTTTGGAAAGAGGCTGGAGTCTCCAGTGATCAGCCACCAGAGCTGCACTCATCAGGAGACAAGTGCTGGTTTCACAGGCACGTGAACAGCGTTTTCCTCTCCCCAGGGAGTGGCTTGTTGTCCCAAGCTGTCACCCAGCATGAGGTCACAGACCAAATGAGAGATTCCTCATCCTGCAGCCCAAGTGCAGGAGATTCATTCCTAGACCACAGCTCAGCTCCCACCTGCCTTTCTGCTGTTCCCCGGCGGCTGTGTTTCTGCCCAAATTCAACTTCCAGCCACTCGGGCAGTTCCTGGTGCCTGCTCCTCACTACAGGCAGAACCCTGCCATGCAGAACCCAAGCCCTCCTCCCAGCCCCTTTCCAAACCTCCCATAGCTGCCTCAGTCTCCACTGCAACCAGCATGGTCCCCTCAGGCAGACAGAGACAGGGCCTGAGCACAGTCTCCATCTCCCTTCTCCAGGGTCAAGGCATGGCTTCATTTTGCAGATTTCAGCTGCATGATATCTGTAAGATGCAATTTTCTTATCTTTTTGAGCCATTAAAGAAATGTCACCAGCACTACATCTCTCATCTGATACAATCTTACCTCAAAAACTCAAGCTTGTAGCTCCTCCCCTTTCACACACCTTCAGCGGATCTCTGCATGACACGCACCTGCCACCAGCAAACCCAAACTCACTGCCTCATCACTGATTCCCAGCTCCAGGCAGATATTTTTCAGCTTCACATGCAGAAACCTCTATCATTTTTCCCCTTCATCTCCTTTGTTGATTTAACATCTTATAAGAGATAATTTTTAAGAGCCTTTTGGACTGAAAGGCTTCCTGGGTGCCTGCACCATTATCCATTCACTGTGTTTATTCTGAATATCCAAAACCATCAACAGACAAATTAGATTCTTAATTACTGCAACAGGAAAATGAGCTTTAATATTAAAAAATCACAATGGTCTCTTGCTGGAATTCAATTTAAGAAACATGAAGAACAAAGAAAAGGACCAAGTGGACATAGGATCATAAAATTGTTTAGGTTGGAAGGCACCTTAAAAATCATCTAGTTCAATCTCTCCTGCCATGGGCAAGGACACCTTCCACTAAACCAGATTGCTCAGAGCTCCCCTCAACCTGGCCTTGAACACTTCCCAACTTTAGGCATAATTTCCCTGACATATCTGGTCAAAGATGCACTGTTGATACATGTTTGCCTTATAAAAAGCACCTCTTAAAAATTTCTTCTTATCCTTCTTCCTGAGAGTCTCCAACAGTTTGCCATTTTGTAATTATTTTGTTATCTCCTGCATTTGTAGTTCATCAAATCTCTCATTAGTTGCTTATCCACTAGGAATTGGAGATGATTATCGCTCTGCTGCTTTGAATTTATACTTTGATATGATAATTTGCTGTCTGGATTTTATCAATAAGAGCCAGAGGAAGCAGCCTGAACACCCTGGCTGTAATTTGATGAAGGATTTGTGGCCTTACTTGGCAGTTCTTTAACCATCGATCTTCCTCTGCAGGGACTTCACCTAATGCCCCCATCTGCCATGCAATGAATTAGGTTGTGGTGCAGGGGGAGAAGTGATTATTCCAATATATTATTTCCAAGTCACAGTGTCTAAACAATATCTACAGCCCGTATGGGAGGGGATGGTTATAAAGGACAGCCCTGAATGCACAGTTCTCTTGGAATTTATGAAGTAGGTAAATAGCCCAAGTGGTAGTCAGAGCTTGTGTTTTGTTCAGTTGTAATTCAGTTGTAACTCCACTAAAAAGATTGTCAGTGACCTTTGCTAGTTTATTGTGTATGTTTGAGGGAAGTAAAGGGAACTTGTTCTTCACTACCATTTATTCAGTTATTTATTTAATAAAAAGCTAATGCCAGACAGGCCTCCCTGCTAGCACTAGAACTACATCTGAGCAGAAGAGTAGCACCAGTTTGCTGGTTGCCCAGTCTTTGAGACAACAGCCACATTTATTTCCACAGAAACTGAGCAAAATTCAGCCATTCATCTGAACAAACGTTCACCCAGGGTGATGGTCCCTGCAGGGACCCTGGAGCTGGTTTTGGTTTAGGAACAAAGGCCGTGTGGGATGTCCCTCTGCACAGCTCACCCCTGCCAGCCGTGGCCTTGGGCACAACCTCCCAGTGACCTGGCACCGCTGCCAGGGAGACATCGTGCCCCAGCCAGCACTTCAGGCACAGGGGGAGTGTTCTGGGCTCAGTGCAAGCCTAGACTCAAATAATTAAAGTCCCTTGTCAGCTGCACGGACAGAATGTCTCTGTCACTAAAGCCAGATTCCCATAGTTTTACAGCTCCCAAAATAGGCTGCCAGCCTGCACCTGAGGCAACATTTCTATGATCCTTCACCAACATTGACTAAATAAATTCAGAAGGAAGATGATGACAAACACAAAAATTGGAAGCAACCATAAAATTCTGCTCGTTTGTGTTTTTCAAGACAATTTTTGTTTGTGAAAGTTCCCAGTTCTTGGACTCCTTGGCTCAGCAGCTGCTGGCCTGGTTGAATAGCAACTTTCTCTCTGCTTCTGCTTGCTAGAATCAAAGGGCCACATGTTGCATAAAATAATTAGAGTATTTCTTGGCTCAGAGAGACTGAAGTTCAAGCAGTTCTGGCTGGCACCTTGCTGCCTGCGCTGCTCTCTGACTCCAAACTCCCACCTTGACAATAAGTGATATTCATAGGACTGAAATCACAGATCTACCATTTGCCCTTTTTTTTTAAGGACTTTTTTTTTATGGTCCTTTCTGCCACTGGCCATCTCCTGCTCTGAAAATAAAGATGAAAGTGGTCTCTGTACCAGAAGAAAATTATCCAGTATCCTTGTTAGAAAACCTGGTTTTAGTACCATCTGGATTAGAAGACCCAACATTCTCTTGGTCTTCCCCAGTGAGATGTATGACGGCTATTTAATACTTCACAAAGATGCAAGACCTGACAGTGACAGCATCACTGGGTGCCAGTTGTGAATGGCAGTCAGTCCAGGACACTCAGTCAGAGCCATGAAACACACACCAGCCCTGGCTACAGCCTGGCATAGCCACAGGCAATGCCAGCCCATTGAAATATTATTGACAAAGCCTTTGTTTGTTGTCTTGGCTTTAGGACAGCACCAGTTGCATTTTAGCATGAGGCTGAAGCGTGGTGAGCTCTCAGGGGGCCTCACCAGCTCCTTGCAGGACTGTGCTTGGGGAGGTTGCTGAGGGGACACTGTTTTGGTGCCATTTAATGTATTTCTGTGTATCTGTGAATTTCCTTCAGGGCTTTACCCCAACAGAAAACATGGCCTTTCTGAAACAGAGACCCAAGCTGTGCCCCACATCACTACTCTGTTTTATGCTTTGTCCATAAAATCAGTAAGGGTAGGCAATTACCCCAAATTCTTTCCAGCTGCCACCAGCATAACCATCTTTAGGAGCAGTCCAACTTTCAACAGAAAAAAACCCCAAAATTCACTTTAAAAAGAGACGTTTTGCAGGATCTTTAGGGCAAAAACCTGCTCAAGCTTAAAATGACAAATAACTGCCTTTGATGACAGATACACACATACAAGGATCCAGCCCTGCTGTCCTGTATTGCTGCTGTTACTGGGAAATGGGTGCATGGATTTTACACAGTCCTTTAACTGATGCTAAAACTTCCCCACATATATTTTTTACATCTCATCATTTGCAGAGCACAGTGTCAGCAGGAAAGAAATCACAGTGAACAGTCGCTCCATCCCTGTGCAGCAGCTCTGGATCACATGGGCAATCCAAGATGGTCTTTGCTGTGCATTTGGGCCAGTGCCAGGCTTTGCTGACAAGCAGCAGAAAAAGGCTCTGCCTTGGCAAGCAGCCATAAGAGCTCACAGCAGCCGTGGTGAATGCCCACCCCTCGGTGGGGTCAGCTGGCAAACACGGCCTCCTGAGCTGTGCACATGAGCAACACACAAAACCTCAGTGGCTCAGGGAAAGCTGCTCAGTGGATCAGCCAAAGTGCCCAGCAAGCAGCTTCTGAGCATCCTGCCACTCCCCAACAGCTGAGACACAATTGTCTCCTTTGTTCCTTTCCAAAACACCACACTCTCGGGTTCTTCTCTGTGAGCCCAAAGTGGTGGCTCAGATATAAACCACGGGAGGAGAATCAGCCCTATCTTGCATCTACCCATATGCTCTGGTGCTGGTCCTGCACCAGCTTCAGAGGAGTCACGCTTTATCTCCATCACCCTGAAGAAAAGAATAAAATCTGGCTATTATCATCATCCATCCCCTTTCCTAGCACATAAGAAGCAGCTTACCTGGCTTGAAATACGTTGAAATCTCAGATTTAAAAGACCTAGGAACTTCCAAAGATAAGACCAGTGCTGGATTTGATCTGAAATGTGCAATGAAAGAAAAAAAAAGGCAGAAGATCAGATCTTTCCTCTTAGTCTCTGTACAACACAAAAATACACATTTTTGAAGACACTGTTTGCATTAGTTTCATCCTAATTCTGATGCCTTTTCCTCTAAATTACCACAACAATTTCCAGTGAAAAAAGCACTCTCAATTTCCTCAATCCCATAAACATACCTTCAGCCCTCTAAAGATTAAATTTGCAGAGGGTAAGGGCAGCGACAGGTCACCTACTCACCTTATTGCACAGTCAAACTTCCACAAGGAAAAGTCCAGCTGTGTCTGGACCTAGAAAAACTGGTATCCAAGAGCACTAATTGGGAATGCTAATTGATCTGCAGGCAAGTACCTCCTCAATTCCTCTAATTTCTAAACAATGTCTGGAGACCAAAGCTTATGTTTGTGCAGGGCATCAGAAATATGCAAATTATGTATATGTGTGTGAAGAGAAATACATGCTAATTAGCAAATACTGGTTATAAGGAGAATGAGGTATCTAAACATTTTTTAAAATTTGGCCTCAGCTGCAGGAAGTAGTAATACTGTGCTCCAAATATTTAGCAATGCATAAAAAGCTGGCTCCTGATCATGCTAAGGACACAGAAATGATTTGAGATTACCCCAGAAAGAGTTTGTTTTATTAAAAGCCAATATACTCCACAAGATTCTTTCCACCCACATTTCTTCCCAGCTGTCTGATGCCTGTAGAGTGTAAATGTATACATAGAGTGGGTAGGAAGCTGGCTGCAGCTTTTTGAGAGCTCAGCATTTAGATGAAACATTTCCAAAATTCTTCAGTCATCTTTCCAACTTAAAAAAATACAATTATCTTTCCTCTCGCTGTAAAGCTTCCCCTCCCAAAGAATGTCTTGGGGCTCTAGTGCCAGTGTGCCCATCCCCATGGCTGCAGAGTGACCTGCCATCACCATGTGCTCCCAGGCTCCCCGAGCCCTCCAGCCCCCTGTGGGTGCTGGAACGCTGAAGGAGGAGCACACTCACAGTCTGTCCTGGGAAGGTGTAGGGATGTATCCTGCATTCCTTTGGAAACCACGTGCCATCTGATGGGACTTACACTCAGCCAGGATACTTCACTCATGTTGTGATTTTACCTTAAATCCCTCTTACTCCCTGTAAACGCCAGCATGATCCAGCCTGAAAGGTGTGCTGCAGCTCTTGCTGGCCCAGCCAGTGATGCCCAGAGCAGGCCACAGCAGACACAGGTACACTCAGCTTAAAGTATCCTAAATTTTGGTTCTTTCACTGGGACAAAAACAACCTGAGTAATTTGTTGCTCAGGTAAGCAACTCCTCTCTTCAGACAATCCATCTGAGGAAGAAAAGGTGTTTTATATTGAGAAAAAGACACTGTATTTTCTGTCTCACTGCCCCCCCCCCAGGCTCACACTGACACACAGCTGCTGGCTTATGGCTGCTCAGCATCCACACCCAGACTCTGGGCACGAGTTGGGGCTCTGGGCGGTGAGTCGACCTCCACTCCTGCTGCTGCCTATTTGCAGTCTAAAATCCTGTCAGGGAGCAGTCCAGACCCACCACCCAGCCTTGCCATTCAAACACATGCAGTGGTTAAGTGAGTAGTACCACCTTTGTGCTGCTGAGGCCACCCAGTGCCACGGGCAGCTCCGAGAGTTTTCATGTCCCTGCCTGACTCTGAGCTCCCAGGGTGTGTGGGATCCGTCATCAGAAATGAAGCACTGCCTGAGCAATATAATTTCCCTCCTTTTTTCTTCTTTAATGAATGCAACAATGACAGCACAGTTATGATAAAAGGTTCCCTCTGGCAACAGAATCATAAAATAAGAATATGATAGACCCTCTGTCTGCTCTGAGCTGTATATTGGCTCTGGCATTTTAATTTTTTTTAAATTTAACTCCACAGTACATAAACTTGGGCTAAAGCTTTTGGAAGTTGGTTTAGTGATCTTGAATAGGATTTGCTCCCATGAAAAGTTTGTTGCAGCTCCTCCTTCTCTGAGTTGTAGAAATAGACATGAAAATAGCCATTAAAAAACCCATAGATGCTGGGGATTCTTCCTAAAACCTCCTCTTGGTGACAAACTGTTGTCCTTCAGGTTTTTTACATTAACTTTAGAAAATCAAGCAGTCCAAAATTCAAGAATGTCAAACCTAAGGCTATTTGGACAACTTATACCACTGAATGGAACACATATTAATTACAGACATGTTTGGTGATATTAGCACCAAATGTGTTTGAACATCACCTCAATCCTTCAAGAGAAAACACCTCATTAAAATCCCTATGACAGTGGGAAATGTGGAGCCTTTTATCCTCCATGTGGAGTCCTCTGTGGTGGCAGCTTTTGGCGCAGTACAGAACAGCTGGGGTCACAGAGCCTTTGGCTGTGCCCAGATGTGAGGATGGTGTGACCTGCTCCCGAGAATGTGTGGTGGAGAGAGTGCAGGTGAGCATTATCACCTTCCACCATGTCAGGTTATGATGGAAAAGACTTTTTAAGGCAAAAGGCCTTCCAGGAGAATATAAGACAACTGGACCCCTGGTTTTTCTGGTCTTGGTCTTTTCTTCACCAGCGGGATCCTTTCAGACAGAAATGTCTCATCTTTGGCTCCCATCCAGTTGCGTGGAACATCACCAAAGCCATCAATGTTACCTCAGTCCCTCAACTGGACCTGAAGAGGAAGTGAAAACCCCTCCATCCATAGGCCTCAGGATGTTAGGATTTGCAAATTGGTCTTTTTTTTAGGGCTGTGGAAAAAGTCCCATTTACCACCAACAAACCTGAGTACACCTGAGAAACTCATTCCAAAGGCAATATTTGAGCCCTGGTCCTAACTGATGGAAATAATGAATATGTGATATACTGATAAATCTTGTCTATGGTGCAGTAAATCTGTCCAAAATTTTGTAGGAGTTCCCATATAGTGAACTATTTGGCAATAAATTCTTTCAAGTCATAGAAACAGGACAAAGCAATGAAGGTGCTGTCACTGAAATGCAGAGAAGAAACTAATTTCCAGCAAGTATTAATTTTATAAAAATATATATGCATAGTGCATATAAAAATACATATAAAGTATATATTTATATAAAATCTCATTACAGAGTATGCCAGGCACGCAGGTCTATGTGTAGAGTACACATGCTACCCAACTACAAAAATGTTACACAGTGATTTGTTGCTTTTAGCAAGTCTGCTCTTAAAACCACAGTTTATAACCTCGAATATCCATGTTTTGAACTGGAATGTTTATAGCAGGTTTTTTATACAGTAGTTTTCTCACTTATAAAACTATCTCTATGTTTAATATACCTATGAAAAAATATTTTCTTCCATTGCAATTGAAAATGGGTATTTTTTTACTATTCCGGTAGAGCTATTTATCTGAAATATATTAATTTAATTGGTTCGGCAATTGTTTGTGATTTTGCACTCTGACAGAATAGGTAATTTGCATAAATAAATACTAAAACTCTGTCAACTTGGCTGACAAAAGTATTCTCTCTTTTTAAATCTTAAATTGCAGCATTTGCATTAAAATGGACAAGCTTGATAAAAACAAGCCTGGAGAAATAAAATTGCCTTGGAAAGGAAATATGGAATTCACTTAAGGAACTTCTTTGTGTCCAAAACACTCTTTGCAGGGCCTTGTGTCACTTTGGCAGATTGGCTTGCTGGTGTGTGCAGGAGAGTTTGACAAGCACAGAGGTACCAAAGAGAAAGATCCTGATTCTCGTTATCACAGGAGAATTGCCATGCCATACCTGCTAAGCAAACAAATAGATTTGCAGTGAAATCTAAATGAGACTTATTTGGGAGACTTAAAAACCTGACAGAAGAGTAGCAATAGTGCCAAAACAAGCCTTAACCTTCTGTTGGGGTTTCCAGTCGATGTCAAATGGAATATTTGGGATATGAACTCCAGCGTGAGAGGGTGGAAACTTTCCACTCCTTTCTTAGCTCTGTCTTGGGTTGTGCAGAGCATTGAGAAAGAGCAGGATTGCTGTCAGTGGCAGGCCCCCATTTGTGAGTGAAAAAACCCTCCCTTTCTCTGGGAGTTAGCAAAGGGCATGACATCCCAGCTGGGCCACCTGGGCTTGGTGGGCTCAGCCAGACAGGGCCCTGACCACCAGGGCATTTAGCACTGCACAGCCAAGTGACTCCTTCCCTGCTGCTGCTCCCCCAGCACAAGCATTTGCTCTGCAGATATATTAATTACAAATTGAAAGCATCCACATACTCAGGATAGCTGCAACATTTTCCCCAGGAATGTGGGAGATATTTGACTTTACCAGCTTCAAAGAAGAGGAGAGGGAGAGAAGGAATTTAATCCTGCTTGTGTATGAGGTAATGTCAATTCCTTGCAGTCAGGAGACTGGGGCTTAATTGATATCATATGGCTAACAAATGTGCTCCAAAGCCAGCCTCATTTGATTGCTTTTTAATAACTAATAACTCTCAGTGGGAGTCCAAAATATGTATGTATGAAAACGAGTGCTGGAGCGGCCTCTGCTTTCTGCCAAGATCACTATTACTGAAGCAAATTTGTACCTTTTGCAGTCCTGGAATAGATACCGGCAGTGGCTGGACACGTACTCTCTCGGCCTGCCCCAGCCAGGAGTGTCTGGAGGAGCTGCAGAGAAGTCGGAGGGCACGTCCCCGCTGGTGGCAGTGGTTGTCCACCCTCGCCGAGGTGGGTGTCGAGCCGTGGCTGGAGGAAGGATTGAATCCCTCCCTTGCCTGCCCAGACCAGCTCCACATGGCACACTTGCCCATGGCTGCAGGGCACATAAAGTTGTTGCCACTGGGCAATAATTCTGTCAGAAGTAATTTTTCCCGTGGAATTCATTGCCTTGCCAAGTCACAGATCCCAAAGCAAGGAATTTGCCTCTGTGATGGGACTCCTGAATCATGCAGGGTTGGGCTGCTCAAGTGGCCCCATGTCACCTTCCTGGTGCTCAGAGTCTCCCTGCTCACTCCCCAGCCTGGACAGTGTCACCAGGCCACCAGCAGTGTCCCTCAGCCCAGGAACAGCACAGAAATCAGCTGGATTCCCCTGAATAGCTGACTAAAAAGGAGCTCTGCCTGAACAGCAGGGTCCAGGTGCAAGCAGATCTTTACAGAGCAGGGTATATGCAAAAATATGGTCAACTGATGTGGGCAGCAGAACAAATTACAAAAGAGTAGAAGCAGTCTTACCCTTGATAGGTCACAATAAGGATGAGTGCTACTCAAGAATAAAAGCAAGAGGGAGTTAAGCTGGTCTGGAGTCCACTGGAATCTGCTGGTCCTGCTGAGAGAAGGAAGGGTCAGGCAGCCGTGTGAGGAACAGAGAAGGTGAGCTGCTCTACAGGGGACAGGCAGGGTTAGGTGGCCGTGAGGGGACAGAAAGGAGTTAGCTGGTTGGGCAGAAGGAAGAAGAAGTCAGAAGGCTGTGTGGTGCTGCACGTGGAAAGTTTAGCACTCTAAACAGTGTTGTGCCATCTCGACTATGACATAGGCTGTGACATACTGACTAGCACTAGCTGACAAAACCAGAGGCTGAGTCCTGCTTTCCTCCCTTCTCTCCCTGCCCCAACAGGGTGGCTGAAGAGGAACAAAATGATATGACAATGCTGTGTCACAGAGTGCCATGTGCCTCCCTCCAACCCTCACTTAGCTGGTGGGTGAGTGGCCAGGACTGGGCCATGTAGGGCCAGGAGTCAGGATCACTGGCTGGCTCCCCAGGGCTTCTCAAGCACTGGAAGCAGATCCTGAAGTGGCCGCTGTTCTAACCCTTGGCAATTAAAATACGTGGTGGGGGGATACCCGAACCCCTCACTGTGGCAGCCTGGGGAGCAGGGCAGCTGCAAAGGTGAGGCACTGCCCCAGGGGAAGCTCCCAGGCTGGATATCTGACCTTATGGCATTGGTAAAACTTCTAAGGGAGGGCTTTTTCATTTCCTTGTCTGGATTTGGTTTTATATGGAGTTTTTTTGATTTTGGTTTTGTTGGGGTTTGGGTTTTGTGGTTTTTTTGTGGTTTTTTTGGGTTTTTTTTGTTTTGTTTTTTTTGATTGTTGTTTCTTTGGAGTTTTTTGTCCAGGGGACCAAATCTTGAAGAAATGCTGATCCAGTGCGTCTTGCATTCCAATCATGGTCAAAAACTCTTCTTGCTGTGGTTGCATCTGGGTTAGTGTCAAAAGGAATTCAGGTGGCTTGTGTCTATAACCAGATGTAAAACTGGGCAAATTATACTTGGGATAATTCATATGTATTTGATTTTTATTGCTTAACAAGAGGAAGCAGGAGCAAGCTTATTTAAAATGAGTTTTCAGAAGGGCATCTAAGTCCGTATACTGAGAACAATTAATAAAGGACCTCTCCTGGGATTATTAGAAAAACTACTAGGAAGACAGCAAATTATGGAAAAATTAAAGATACTCGATGCAGGGCAGAAAGAGGAAAACAAAACCCAGGCTGGATAATTAATGGTGAAAACAAAATGATGTCCTACTTGGGAAGAAAACAAACACATTCAAAGAGTCCAGGGGTACTTCTGTGAATAGATGAGTGGAGCACTACCACTGTTTCTGTGGAGCACTGGTAATGTATCAAAATTAGTAGAAAAATCATGAGCTTTAAAACAATTCCTCAGAAAAGCACAGGTGAAATGCTAAAAATGGCTACTTTGTGTTTAAAATGGAAAAAAAAATTACTGCAGTGTCTGTTGCCTTGCTGTTCCTCCACTATTCTCCTGCTTCCAAACCAGCAGAGGTAACAGACACATCAGAGCACATCTGCTCACCCCACTTGCTTCAGAGACACAATGGGACCAATTTATAAATGTCATTAATGAAAGTGGTGTCAGGAAAGATTGTGGACTATTACAGTGACTGGTGCCTTTGTTTTACACATATGCAAACTGATTTTACTTCACCTCTATAAAGCTGCCATTGATTAGATTTTCATTAAGACTCACTAAATTGCACAAAACGTTTGGGTGAAGGTCTTTCTCTTGGCTTTTCACTTTCCCTGTTTCTCTTTGTCCATCGTAGCTCAAAATGATAATATTTTTCATTCTGGAGTGTTAGATAATCAAAGACTGTTATTCCATAAATGTCCAATAAAAAAGCAAAACCAAATAAACCCAAACAACAGAAAACAACACCTATTGCAATGAAATTGCAATGTGTTGTTCTGAAAACAGGCAGTTTAGATTTCAGCTTCAGTAAACGCAGTTCATCAAGCCCCATAAAAAGTAGCTTTTAGCTCTTAAAAACAAGAGTGATGTTATTCAAGTTAATAATGAAGCAGCATGGTTGGTAATTGTAGCAGATGATTTTGGGCTGCCTCTAAGCAGCAATACAGCAAGATTTGCTATACCTTTATACAGTACTGATAGACTTACAAATCCAACCTTAAAACCCCAAACCTAAAGCAAATAAACCAACACTGGTCCCCTGTTACAGGAATGGTGCTGCTGTAGGAAAGAATTGTAAGAAATAGGGTTGATGTTCAGGCTTTTTATTGAAAACTGCAAGTGCTCAGCACTACGTGTGACATGTTCCTCAAGCCATTTAAAATGCAGATCTCTTGACTCCTCTTCCTGATATGAGTGAGTTGTTTAACCTCTGTCATTTTATTCTTTGTCACTTGGCCATGGTATTAGTAATAGGAATAGCTTACAGCCTCATGGGGTTATAAAGAGCCAGTTCTTAGGGTTTATGCAATTAGAGGTTGCATCCTTCACTATTTATTGTTACCTTTCATTCCAAAGGAGCAGCAAATCCTGGTAGTTTGGTTTTTTTCCTTTCTCTGTACTTCCTAAACCATCACCATTAATGCTGCAGTGCCAGATGCTACCCTTGGAAAACTGAGGTGGCTCCTTGGCCAGTGCCTTGCACCAGCTATGGAGCTGCTCCATTAGAGGTCCCCACGGGCAGGTGAAGGCACCTTTACCTCTGGTGAAAGCCACCTTCAGTGTAAGACATGCCTGGCTCGGAGTGCTGATCATAGGGGTCCAAGTCAGAGCCACAGGGAGCTCCCTGCCATAGCCCTGTCCTCAGTGAGGCATAGCAAATGTACCGATGTAGCACCACCACCACTTAATTGTTTCCATTTCACAAGAAGATGATACGAAAGTTCTTGTGTCTGAGCATGCAAAAGTGCTCATAAAAAAGTCTGTTAATTTTTATGCCTCATAAATGTAGAAAACTCTTTAAGTATTCTGTGAAAACATTCCTTTTAAAATCTGAGATATAGGACATGGAACAAATAGGATTTCAGAATAAAAGCCTGGTTTCTATTATCTCAAGAATTTTATTATTTTTAATTAATAATTCTGCTTCGCCTTTCTTTGTTTTCAAGTCTTTTCAAGGCATGAATTTCTGAAGATCTGCTGTTTTACTCCTCTCCTTTGATAAATATTTTATCACATAGTAATGAACAACTTGTAAGGCAATTGTACAGTTTACAACTGTTACACAGTGAAACATAAAGCAAGCGGGGGAAGCAAAAGCAGAATGCTATTAAACATTTAAACTTCTAGAAAAGCTGGAGTGACATAACATTAATTTATTCTAATGCCAGGCAGAATTTTGCCATTCTGCTCCTGCCTGCCAGTTCCCTGAGTGGTGAGATGTGGCTGCTTGTGTGTGCCCATGTTGTTGACCACCCTTTTGGAAGCGTGGGCACAGGGAGCCATGGTGCCAGCGAGGCCACAGCCACTGTCTGAACTGGAGCACCCCACATCTGCCCATGCCCCTCTTGATGGCACTGCCACCTTCTCCCTGCCTGACAGTCATGGCAGCTGACCCAGCACTGGATTTCATTTATGTCAGCAATGAAGAGCTGTTTGAAAACCTCGTGGTGAGTTTCTAGTCTGAGCATAAGGCCACTGCCCTTCAGTGGCTGTGCTGGGCACATCCCACAGACGCCCTCCTGATGCAGAACATCACCACTGGGGGAAAGCATTTTCAACAGATTATTTATTTACAAGCTGACAAAATGTAGGCCTTAGGGCTGAATATTAATGTAATAACCCTAACTGTCATAAACCAGCTGCTTCTCAGAAGTGCTGATCTCCCACAGCTTTCAATGTGCCTAATTTCCCACTCCCCCCTATTCTTTACTGTTCTGAAAATCAGACTGCTTTCATTTCCCTCTACAAACAGTCTTGTATCAAGCAGCCTTTTGGTGTTACTGTTTTGTTTCAGGACTGATTCTTGTGTCTGCTAAAGTCAGAGGCTTGCAAACTGTTGCGAGTCTGTTTTGAAGTTTTTGGGTTTTTAGGGTTTTTGAAACATTCATAAGAACAGCACTACATGCAGCACTCCCCTGAACACTGTGCAGATACCACAGATTTGTTGTCACCATTACACGACACCCGCAGGGAAGCTTCACACAGTTCAAATGAAGGAATTCTTTCTGGTGTGGAGGAGCACTTGCATGTTTTGGTGGTGTGTATTACATGGATGCATTTAGACCATTACTGACATTTGTATTTTTTGTTATGAGGTGCAGATAAAGTGCTAGGAAAGGTTGTGCTCACCTGACAGAAAAGGTTCCTCTTCTCTTGACTCCCTCCTTCAGTCCCAGTTCCAGGCTGCATGGACAGTCCCAACCTTCACCATCCCTCCTCACTTCACAAGCTGATTTTTAATTGTTTTTCTTTGCTGAGAAATGGATGGAAAACCAAGGGTTGCTCTGTGCTGGGGGAAGCACCCTCCAGAGAGGAGGCTGAGACCAGTGGTCACAGTGCAGGTGTCAGGCCTGAAACAACAGCACAGGGGGAAGTCTGGAGACTTTGTTTCACTGCTCTACTGCTCCTTAGGATTAAAAAAAAAAAAAAAAAATCAGCCTGTGAGAACTGATAGACCTGTTTTAATACCTCTTGAAACAATGATCCTTGTACACCAAAGCTCTGTCACACTTTCCCATTCTCCTGTCATGCTTCTTGGGGTGCTGATCTACTGTTTAGAAGGAAGTAAAGGGCCTAAAACCAGTACTTGTGGAAATGTTCAACAGAAGGTGAGCAGGACTGTTTCTTTCCCTCAGGAGATGACAAGAGGCAGTGGCATGAGGAATCTTTTCTCAGCCAGCCTCAGGAACCAGTCTTGCCCCCAAACATGATGTCACTAGTTTGCAGCTGCTTGAGGCCATATTTCTTCCCATGATGCTCCTTGAGCATGAGAAACTGCTTACAAACCAGAGTTTAAATGCTCTGGATGATTTCTGGTATTTCTACTGGTGCTAGTCTATAGCAGCCTCTTCAGTAGCAAGGTAGATCTTCCCAGAACACAAGTACCATTCTCTGAGAAATACTGAGAATTTTGTTTCAACACAGATTGAGCGGCTGGGCCCTATTACAGACAGTACAGAGCAGAACTTGCAGACCTACAGGTGGAAGAAAAAAATCAGCCATGATATCCTAATTTTCCATTTGGGGCAGACACAAGCACAGGGATACATGCTCAGCTGCATAATACTGCCAGAACAGGAAAGAACAGGGTGATTTTATCCATTATCACTGTACTAGAGTGAAGAATTTTGCATGGGGGAGTAAACAGATTTTAAACAGCTTTAAAGATATACTATTGATTTTAAAAAAGTTGCACAGCATGTGCATAAGCTATTAGCTTTGCCACATATTATCTTTGCATTCAAGTGTTTGATAGGGTTCACATATGAATTAGGCAGAGGAAAATGGGAATATCAGATGGCTCCAATGAGGTAGATAGGTTTAAAAGACAAAAATACTCAGATTTCCTTGGAGCCACTTCCAAAGATACAACAATGCACAGAAATGAGCACTGCTCTGCCCTGCTCTGCCTGCTCTGGTAATTCCCAGCTCCTGAAGAGCCTCATACTACATTTTACTTTGTCGTCTTACACAGTACATTTACATCTGAGAAAAAACTTGCTATCCTTGAAGTGCACACAAGAATTTTTAGCTGCATACCCACATAATGTAGAACTGCCTTGGGTTTTCTCCTGCCATATTCTGCCCTTGCCTGGCACCTCTGAGCTGCTTCCAGATCAGTATTCCTGATCCACTGGAGTGAGTTGAGGGTGAAGCACAGCACACCGAGCCTTGAAGCTGTGTGAACATAGAAATGGTTTAGGAAATTGCTATCACTATCTCAGCATTTCAAATGTCATTAATCTTGAGCCCAGTATTATTGCTATTACTTTACCTCTGGAAACATCCAAAATCCAGTGCCTTGAAACCCATTTTTTTCACAGGCTTTCAGTGGAGTCCACAGGCCATCAACCTGAGCACTGAAAATCAGAGGTAGGACTACCCAAATTAAACCTTTCTCCTGACCCCCTTTGCAAGTATCCTTTGGCACTTGCGTGGCCACCAGCCCATGCAAAGGCAGGAGCCAGCTCAGCACTGTTTTGCCTTTGGCTGTTGCAAACACTGTTGGAACGTGCCTGGCCACCAGGCTCACCACTCAGGGCAGCACCAAGTAAGATGAAGGTGCAAAGAGGAGAGGGGAAAGGGAAAGAAATACCTATTTTTGGACATTAAAGAAAATATTTAAAAAATCACCAATGCTGGCAAGGAAAAAGATTTGATTTGAGGTCTGCAAGTAAGCAATTATATTTTTAAAGCTGGCATGAAGCCTGCCCTTTGTCCCACAGGATTTAATCCAACACCAGCTGAAATCACTTGCCCATGAACTTGCACTTGGACTTTCATATAAGTTAACACTTTACATAAAAACTCACAGTTCAAAATTACCAAACAGAAATGTTTGTAGTAACTACCTTTCTATAAAAATAAGCCTCCATATTTTTAGGAGCATTTTACGTGTTTACTATGAAATTTTATTATACATTAAACTTAATTACCCAAATTAAATCCTCAATTATTGTACCTGTGCCTGCTGTTTTATTCTTTTCTTCAGTAATGTCAGACAGTATGGTAATTTGATTGTATTTTGAAATTTTGATTGCATTTATTCAGGTATTTCAAGCTGGTAGTGAAGTAATGATAGAACCTGGTTAAGCTTTAGTATTACTGAAGCAACCATGCAGGCTCTGTACTGCCAATCATGGCTGGCAACACACCCTGGGATTTTTTGGAAGACAGCAGTGATCAAACAAATGGGACTGCCTGCTAGGTCTTAGTGTTGAATCAAAAGCAGATTTCCATTTTGAAGCCAAATCTTTCTCAAAACCAGGTTTTCATAGATAAAAACATTACATCACCTTGGAGGGAAAGGGAAAGGATAAAATAAGAAATTTTAAGGCAAATAAGCCTTATAGTTTGCCAAGTATACGACTGCTGACAATTAATTTCATTTATGCACTTATGGAACATCTTTTACATTCTTATATCCAGCATAATAACCTCTTCCCCTCACACCCTGAGTCTCTACAGTACTAAACCACCAAAATAAGAAGTTACATTCTTATTATTTTGATTTGAAATCTGAATTCCCTGTTATTCTAAATGTTGTAGCAGGCATATATTTTCTGGTAAGCTCACTGATGAGCTCTGCTAGCCATACATATAATACTAACATAATTCACTGCAAAGATATGCCCCTTTCAGAGACCACTTCATTTATTCCTTGCAGTAGCTGAAAAATTCAGCCATGAAATCATGTTTTCCAGCTATGCTTTTTGTCATATTTATGGTCTCTTTGGTAAAATCAAAGGAATGCACTTCTGTGTAATGGGGCATAGTTTGAATGGGGCACAGTAACCATCACACCATAAAATTTTGAGTTGGGCTGCTTGATTACAAAAGCATGTCCTCACTCCAGCCTTTGCACAATGCAGCTGTTTAAATCACTGAGAGTTTAAAATTGGAGTCACTTGAGAACTAAAATTGCATGTGATGGCAAAATGGAAAAAGATATTAAGTTTGGGCTGCCAATTTCAGAGCAATTTCTAGAAGTCTGAGAGCTTACTGATAAAATTATGAGATGAAGAACATGCAGCAGTCATTAAACTCCTTTCCTTTTGCTTGCATCGTGGGATTTCTTATCCCAACACTTTACAGTGGGATTCCTTGGATTTAGAAACAGGTACCAATAAGAACAGGGTAATGAGATTTTTGATGAATGGAGCCTTTAACTCGTGCTGGTTTTCTCCTGAGACATGATCTCTGGTATTGCTCACTGGAACATGAATAAATATTCATTTATTACTGTGTTGGACAAAATCTTGCAATCCCTACTTGGTTTAAAAATGTTCATGATGTGACAATCCCATGTAAATTTTCAAGTACAACATGCTAAGGCAATGACCACGCTCCTTAAGGAGATGAGCCTGGAGAATGCTCCTGGGAGAACTGCAGCCTTCCAGTACTTGGAGGGAGCTTATTAAAAATGTGGAGAAACTTTTTACACAGCCAGAGAGTGCTGGGAATGGTTTTAAACTAAAAGAAGAGAGATTTAGATTTGATGTTAGGAAGAAATTCTTCTTTGGGAGGTGGTGAGCACTGGCTGATTCCTTGGAGAAGCTGTGGCTGCTCCATTCCTGGGACTGTTCAAGGCCAGGTTGGATGGGGCCCTGAGCCCACCCTTGCTCTAACCTGGTCTGGTTGGAACTAGATGATATTTAAGGTCTCTTCAACCAAGTAATTTATGAGTTGATGCTGAGGAAGATTTGTACCATGGCTTATTTTGGACAGTGGAGCAACTCTGATCACACCACCTCTGGAAGGTGGATGGAGAGCTGGCCAATCCCCACTACGTTTCTCTCCTCTGGGAGTGTGAGACAGAAGGAGGAGGGAGGTGACACCTCACCAGACACTCTAAGTTACAATAATCACATCGTTACAATAAACGACAAGGGCTTTTTTTCCCTTTGTATTTTTCATACTCCTCCACAGAAGCATCCAAAGCATGTGAGCTGCCAAGGATACTTAGGATGACATGTGACTCATTAAAACTCAATAAATGCAGGTTTAATAGCATGCTTTTGCTGCTTTTCCTAATTTCAAATACTAAATAGCCCTATATCTTTTTCTCAATGTAATTCCCAGTTTTACAAAAAAGAGAGATCACACTTCCCCACCCAAATATTACCTACTGAAAACACAATCATTTATTTTTATCAGAAATATGTAAGAAAAATGCTATGATTATCAGAGCTAATGCCAAATCACTGTCTCCTCAGGATGACATCTCAGAGGTCTTCAGATCTCATGTCAAAGCATCAGTTTTCTCCCATGCAGGGTGGTTTCTGCAGGGCAAAGGCCAGTGCAGAGTCTGTCCTGCACTGTTTCCTGAAGCTACTCACACACTTTCCACAGGAAATGCAGTTTAAAGATTACCAGACACCACTGCAAGTCTGCTCCTTCTGGTTTTCCTATACTAATAAACCCTCAGCCCTGTTGCCAACAAACTGTCAGTAAATTCAATAGCTTCCAAAACCCTGTGCTAACTGTGGGGCATCTGCAACAGCACAGGGATGAGCAGAGCAATCCTCCTTCTTTACAAGCTCAAAACTGTTTTATTTGGAAATGAGTGGAAAGCCATTGCTGAACCAGATCAGCACAGGGAAATAAGGATACAACACTTCTTTCTTTTCAGCTGTTAAGTGGTTCTAGAATTTTTTTCCACATTTGCAGCTATTATTTTTCTCCTTTCTATTATATCTGGGTGTATAGTACTTCAGATCATTTTCATTTCCACCTGCATGAAATTTGCACACATCTTGCATGGTCTGACATCACTTAATCTGCAAGATTAGAGTTAATTCTCTGTTTTACCTGATTAACTCCACTGAACTGATCACACTTGCTTCTCTCTCTGGCTAAGATGCACACAGCTGCTCATCTAAAGCATACAAATTATCTCATAGCCTAGTTATGCTGCTGACACAAGGTCATGAAAAATGTGCCAACAAAACAGAATCCCCAGCACTCCAGCAGACAACAACGAACCTCATATTTCACTATAACTTGGCAATTAAGTCAGAAGAAATACCTCGGGAGAGGAGCCATTCTCCAGGATTTCAAGCAGAACAAACCACTGCTGCTGAATTAGCTGAGACCCACTGCAGCGTGCAGGCAAAATGTGAACCATGCTGAAATGCTCTGTTCTTAACCTTTAAAATGGCATAAATTAGGATTCCTGTAAGTAAGGCACAGGGAATGCTGAGATCTGCTGCACAAAACTGTGCTCAGCAAAGCTCAGCATCACTTCTCCCTGTAAACAGCTATAGTGTCACTGGCCTGCCACACACCCCAGCCCATGGCTTGGCTGTCCTGAGGGAGCACCCCACAGCTGGCAGTGACAGGGCTGTCCTGAGGGAGCACCCCACAGCCAAGGGTCACAGAGCTGTCCTGAGGGAGCACCCCACAGCTGGCAGTGACAGGGCTGTCCTGAGGGAGCACCCCACATCTGGCAGTGACAGGGTTGTCCTGAGGGAGCACCCCACAGCCAGGGGTCACAGAGCTGTCCTGTGGGAGCACCCCACAGCCAGGGGTCACAGGGCTGTCCTGAGGGAGCACCCCACAGCCAGGGGTCACAGGGCTGTCCTGAGGGAGCACCCCACAGCTGGCAGTGACAGGGCTGTCCTGGCCCCCCGTGTCGGCTGCTGGCTAGTGCCCCAGACACATGTGAGCCTACTGGGACCATCAATCACCCTGACACCAAGGCATGAATGACCTGAGGCAGGAAAGAGGGGGATGCACCCCAGCAGAGACCTGTAATGAGTCAATTATCAAACTCTGGTCAATTACTGTCAGCTAAACTTCTGCAGACTGCAGGAAGGAGCCTTTCCCTCTCTGCTCAGCACAGCCCAGTGCATTACCAGACACACACTTCCACAGCACTGGTAGGGAACAATGTATTTTTCTGACAGGCCACACAAATTTAATCAGAGCACACTACCCGCAGAAGACACTGCAATGGCCCAGGGAGCAGAGCAGGCTTCATTGGAAGTGACAGCCACCTCCTCACAGGGACACCAGGGACAGGCAGAGCAGGACGGCCAGGCCGGGGCAGAGCAGGGGCTGCAGGGATCCCACAGCTCCCCTCACACAGACCTGCCTCCAGCTCATCCCAGGTCACTCCTTCGCTACCCAACAGCAAGGACTGCTGGAAACACAGAAGGGAGGCACAAACGCTGCTATTCTGTGCGGCCAGAGCTGACTTGAAAAGACACAAAGAAACATTCCTGGAAACCCCAGAGAAAATCAGGTCCCAACCCATTTAGGAGAGCCTGGGCAGATGTGAAGTACGGTCTATTAGTCAAGTACAGTTTCAGATTTCACCTGTTCCTGCACTGAAAGAGATCTGACATATTTTATGGACACAAAAATATCCCACAGTTGATTATCATCATTTAACCTCATTTTTCCTTTCTAGAAGAGATTCCTTTGAAGTTCTTCCGTGTATTTTATTATTGTCTTGGGATCTGGAAAAGCTGTTGTTACTTGAAACCACGAGATCTGGAGTCCATTAAAGATGAGACTGAGCCAAGTAGCACTGGCATGGCACTGAGCACTCAGCCACAACAATTTAACCCAACTGTGCAAGAAAACCTTGATTAATTATATCCTCAGTAATTATGTCCAAAACTATGTCTACTCTCTAAATGAGAGGTAACTAAATTGAAATAACAAATCTGAAATAGGAATAACATGCTTTTTCACATTCACATGACCTATATCAACTGTATAAAATCACAATTCACTAAGAATGAAATCCACTCCTGTCCATCATTCTCAGAAAATCCATAATGCCCGCAGGAAAACATACCAGCCACACGATGCATTATTCATGGGATTATAATGCTCCTCTCTTTCCAAGAGCTACAAGATTTGCTGGAAAATAACAGAGAATGTAAAGTACAATGCAAATCAAAGAGCAACAGGTAAGAGTTACCACCTAGTACTATCTTCCCACTTCAGTGGTGGCAGTTGGGAAGGAGAGAGATGCTCCATTCTGCACAGTAACATCCCCATGGGGAAGGGGCACCGATTCTGCACAGGTACAGTAATGAGGAGTCACTCCTTTGCCATCAGAGCTGGGACCTTGCTGTGCTCTCCCACCCTCTCCCCCAGGATTACCAGCCCATTACCAGTTCATCCCATTTGCAGCACAGTCAGCATGTGCATCACACCTGTGCTCCCAACTCATCTTACAACCCTTTTTCAAAGAAGGCACCGCAGCAGAGACAGTAACACCTCTCCAAACATATAACTATTTCCAGCAAATCATTGCATCTGCTTTAACAATTTTGATCAAAATTAATTACAATCCTACCTGCAGAAATTCTCGCAGCACTTACAATGAACTGCAGCCACACAAGAGAGGTCTTCCCAAACTTGAAGCAATTCAAAGCAGACACTCTGCGCTGCAGCACAGGGGCACAGTACCAGTGTCTGTGTCCTGCTGGGGTGGATGCACGTCTGTGTCCTGCTGGAGGCATGACCACCTGGACAACTCTGCCTTTCCCCAGCCAGCGATGACCAATGGCACGTTGAGAGAGATGAAGCATTTTAATGGAGTTTAACAAAAAAGAAACTTTAAAAAACACCCTGTATCTGCTTAAAATTACATTAGAAGAAAGGTATAATGAGTGTCTCTACTTTCACTAAAGGATATATTCTCCTGTTGCCTACAGGACAACAATCATATGTTTAAGTTGTCATTTCCCAATTAGACACAAATTAATAATTCACTGCCACAGGGAAAAATGAGCCTGACCATGTATCATTCTTAGAGCAGCTAATTGGGCATGGAGTGGGAAAGCTCTGGTGGTAAATGGTAAATAATGCATATGGTACATCAAATTTTGCATGCAGACAGACAATTTAATTTGCTTCCTACTGAAAAAGGGAGAACTTTTTAATAAGTAAACCATTCATCTCAAGACTAACATGCAAGACTGCCTTCACACATCCACCTACTGTTACATATGCCCATCATACAGAGCACATTTAACAAGCATCACGTTTCAAGATGTGTGTGTGCAGATATGTATGAATATATATATCCATACATGTGTACACAGACACACAGGTACATTTTAATTGTACCCTTACAATTAAAACAAAATTCACTATGAATTCACTGATATAGAAGTCTCAAAACTTTCGAGAATAACATATTTAAAGTTTTCTAAGAGACTGATAAGGGGTTGCCACTGTATCAAAGGCATCTCAATCACATACCATTTATCTGTAAGTTTTACAAAAATAAAATGAAAGTCATTGGCAAAATCCAACTGCTTTTTCATGTAAAACTGAAGTCATTCACTACATGAAAGCTAAGGACTGAAACCAGCTGCAGAGGGTTTTGTTTTGCGGGGGGGTTGTTGTTGTGGTTTTGGTTATTTATTTTTTTTAAACATAACACATTCAGCTGTTCTTAGGGTCCTTTGAGTTTAAACATGAAAGAAATTACTCTCTGCCTTTCTCCATCCCCCTGGGCTAAAACCCCCTTGCACATCTAAGCAGTTCGCATGCAAGCTATGCTCACTAGTGCAGAGTGCTGCTCTCCACCATTCACTCACAGCTCCACAGAAGAGTTTGTAGGAAGATACTCAGACTTCAGAGCCTGAAAATCAAACAAATTTACTCTATATAGAGTAACAGTTTCCCTTTCTTAAGGTAGTTAGAAAAATTGTGAAAATCACCTTGACATAACTGTGGTGATGTTATGTAGTGGTGTTGAGGTATAATGACCCAAATGCCCTCTACTTTTTCCACACTCCTAATAACGCACCGATACTCGGACCCTTCCCACTCTGCCCTAGAAGCACAAGAGGGAAAGAAATCCTTTGCATGTTTTCCTGGCTGACACTGAAGGAACTCATCAACCCACAGCGGGATGCAGTGAGATCCAAAACTGGACTCTTTGTAGTTGAACAGGAATGACTTTAGCCAACTGGAAATTATTCCTGATGGAAACTGTATGATTTTTCTTTTCCAGCAGATTAATTGAAGGAAAAGTTTAACTTGATATTTCATTCCAGTATCTACTGGCAACCAATAATCAGTGATAACTGCTATGCTAGCAATCCAGGACTGAAAGCATTTCTCCTTCTTGCAAATGGCATCACACATTTGGAATTGATAATGCAGAGAGATTTGGCCTGAATTCCAAATTATCTAAGGATCCAAACTCATGATACTGATTATTTTTCAAATCTCATGTTTTCAAAGACAAACTGCAGTTCACATTCCCTCATATTCCCTTGCATGTTTGAACTATTAGAAAATAGCTGGTTCATGTTTCAAAGGGTCTGATTTTCTAATAAAAGGACAAGAATTTTCTCCTTTATATTTCATTTTTATCATGCATAATTCTCAGCTAATCCACATCCTCCAACCGCCACAGTATCAAATATCTTCGGGAGAACTCCCCAACCCACTGTAAATCAGTATATATGTTACACAGAAATGTAGATGTCCTGTATAAGAAAATAAAAAGACAACAGCAAAAACCCCAACAAAGGTATTCTTCCCTCAATCCACACTGGCAAGGAGACAATATATTTTCAGCAGGTTCCAGCACATTAGAGGAAAGACCATAATTAAAAATCAAATTATCATAGAATCGTAGAATTGTTTAGGTTGGAAAAGATCTTTAAGATCATTGAGGCCAAATGTTAATCCAGCACTGCCAAGTCCACCACTAAACCATGTCCTTAAGCCCCACATCTACATGGTTTTAAACACCTCCAGGGATGGTGCCTCCACCACTTCCCTGGGTAGCCTGCTCCAGTGCTTAAACAACCCTTCTGGGCAAGAAATTTTCCCTAATATCCAATCTAAACATCCCCTAGCAAAATCTGAGGCCATTTCCTCTTTTCCTATCACTTGTTACCTGGGGGGAGAGTCCAATCCCCACTTCACCACAGCCTCCCATCAGGGAGTTGTGGAATATGGTGAGGTCCCCCTGAGCCTTCTTTCTCCAGTTCCCTCAGCTGCTCCTCACCAGACTTGTGCTCCAGATCCTTCCACACTCCAGCAGCCCTTGGCTAAGAAGAGCTGGGGCTTGCAGACAAACCCCTCTGCTCTCAGCAGAGACATCTGAGAGGACAGAATGAGGGATTCCACAGTCATTCACAGCAGCTTTGGTGGCACAGCATCCAAACAAGGCAGGAAACTAACATATGACTACAGCTCTGAGCAAAACAAAATAACTTGTTAAAAGTTGAAGGAAATTTTCCCTAATTCTGCCTTTGATCAAAAAGGCAACTATATACATAGCAGAGATTTTTTTTTTTCTTTTTGACCAGCATATAGCCCATACATGACTTCCCACTTCCAAGTACACATTATGGGAAGAAAAAGAGAAATAATATTTTAGACCTGTATTTGGAAACACTGGCTCATCTAAAGATTCAAAAAACTGGAAGCTGCCAGCCTGGTGGTATATTTCCTATCCTACCATCAAATGCCCTACCTGAACCACTCTGTGACTTCTGTAAGCAAGGCAATACTGCTCCCACTCAGCAGAGCTCATTTCAGCTGGTCAGGCTGGGAGGGGGGGGTGGATATCTGTGCCACCTCCTGCTAAGTAAAAATTCCAAGTCATGTCCCCACTCAACAAAGGAAAAAAAAAGGCAAAAAACCAACCCCCAACTGACCAAATAAAAAACCCAAAACAATCCAAAATAACTAACAAAACCAACAAAAAAAATTACAAAAAACAGAACAACCAACCAACCAACCAAAACACACAACCCTCTCCAAAACCAAAACAAAGCCCCACAGCAATAATTAATCTAAATATTGAAAAGAAAATAATTTTAAAATGTTAACAGCAATTCTCATGAAGACTGACGCAATAATTACATGGAAATAAATTAACATTTTCATTCCACTAAATGAAATAAACACAGAACCCACACACAAAACCACAAAGTTTATATTGGAAAGACAGCTTAAAATTAACAAGATTTAACTCAAAACTTTTTTATTAAAGTATGAATGCATTTATGCTGGAGAACAGTTTACATACATTGTAAAGCAACAAGCATATTTTCAAGAGGTGTGGGCCCTCCTCAATACATCTCCATGCTCAGTCTACATGCTTTACCACGGGACTCGCACATACACTCTCACATACAAACACAGAGACACAAAACACAGACATAGAGCTATATCTGCTTGGATTAGCTTTCTTTTAAGGCTTCTGTAAGGTGCCCTAGTGCCCCTAACATTACCATAATTACAAACAACATTGTACAAAGGAGCAGCATTACTTGCAAACTATTGATCTGCTCTCAGCCTTAAAAAATATCAAGTGAAACAATTTTTTACTTTATTTGAGTTTTATTAAACATCTGCATTTAAGAAAGGCATGACTGTATATCTGTGAACAAAGAAAGACACGGGAATCTTAACACAAGGTTCTCAACCAGAACAGTTGTTCAAACCTGACTCCTGAGGGACCATTTCCTTTGATCTTTACAGTGAGGCAGCTCTGTGTGGTGAGACACTGCCAGCTCCATCCCAGCAGGGTGGCTCGACCAGCAATGCAGAAAGTGGGGACACAGAGCTGTGCCCACCGTGCTCGGATCTCGTCAGACCTGAGGTTGATGAGAAGTCACAGTTCAAACACTGACACACCCAAGTGTCCCTCAGCTCTTCCCAGCAGGCCCCCCTCCTGTGGAGCACATCAGGGTAGGATAATGCACAGACAGCAGGGCTGACTTGCTGAACCCCCAGCCACCAGAGAGTAGTTCTGCCCACCCCTTTTTGGTATCCTGCAGTACATAGTCTGAAACTGCAACTACTGGTGTTGGGTGAAAGATGTGGCAGCAGGTATATTAAGAAAATAGGTACAATGACTAAAATAAAGGATAGCATATGATAAAATGTGTACATACAAGCATCTTTCATTTTTTATCTGTGAAATGTGAATTAACTGCAGAATGCCAGGCCATTAGTCTAAAAGGCTATGTATGGCTGTCTTAGCCTACGTATGGTCAAAGGATTTGTGTGATGTATCATGGGGAAAGATTCTTCGGGAACCATTAGGGCTTTCCAGGCCTACTTGCTCTTGTGCATCAGCATCAGCCCGCAGCTAGGAATGCCAGAGAAGCAACTAATAAAATTGCCTGACCAGTCTCGTAAGACAAACAGGAATGACTGCACTTCATGGTATGCACCTGAATTACAGAGACAAGAAAGGGACAGTAATTGGTGAGTGACAGAGGTGGGGGAGGGAGATTTTTTTCTCACTTTTACAACAGCAGCAGATTTCAATACCATGTAATTACTTTAATGACGCTTATCTGTAGGTACCAAATTGCTCTTCTGATCTAAAAAGCTGGTCAGACAAGTGTTTGGCAGTCCTTTCATTACTCAGTTTCAATTGTTGCTTATTCATCTATCAGCTCTCATTCCCTAAGCCATTTCTGCCTTTGCTGAACTGTGAATGAGTTCAGTCAGCCATCGTCAGATTCAAATTCATGCGACACTTCCTCCGATGAGCTGTTCCTGTGGATCCGGCCATCACTTTTCATGCTGTGAAAAGTCTTCTTAAAGGCCTCCATCATGGCATGGGCCAGCTTCTTGGCCTCCAGCTTGCTCTCACACTCCACAGCATGGCAGTCCATCTGGTAGGACAGGTCATCGTTGATCTCCCGATAGACCCAAGCGAAGATGTTTGGGCTGACGTTGTGGTCAGCAGTGCAGTAGGCTATACGTGCTACCTGAAAGGTATCCATGTGCACTGTCGCCTCACCTTTGAGGTCCAGATGATGCAGCCAGACTTGGAAAGGGCGAATTTCCAGAAGGGCATTAGCAGGGTAAACATCCTCCCTGGTGAGCGTGTGCTTTTTCCACAATTCAATGACTGGTTTTTCTGTGCAGCCTGACAAAAACTGCATCCCTGTTGTGGAAACCTTACCCAAATATGTAACCTGCAAAGAAGAGCAAAGATAGGTGAAAACACAGAGCAGACTGGTAGTAATTTCTGCCATCCTGGGGAGTTTCATTGGAAAATAAAAGCACACACCTCCCCCTGCCATCTCCCTGATTTCCACATCATTTTCAGCAAAGCAGTTTGAAAACTGCTTTCCAAATATTTGCTTTTGCAGATGCTGACTTCACCTTCTAACTCAGAGATTAAAAATGCCCAAGTTGTCTGAGTTTCAAGAAATTCCACTTTCTTCACCTCCCCTAGAAAGTCCACCTTTAGAGCCCATGACTACCCCTAAGCTCATCTTAGCAAGTGCCATTGGAGCAGGTCCAAGGTAGTTGTAACATAAACCACCTTTTTGTTTTCCTTCAGACTTTATTCAGATGATTTATTTGTATCACATTTCAAACATTAGTAACAGGGAGATAGAGACATTCTCAGTTTGATAATGCAAGGCTGCAGGGGGTCAGAAAAGCATAATCACAGCAGAGGATTTTCAATTGTTTGAATGTTTCTTTTCAAAAATGATCCGGATTTTCCACCGCTTCTGCTACTTCTACTTAAGTATTAAGCCAGGAATAGCTCAAGGCTGTTCAAAATTTTATCTTTGAACAAGGCTGAGATACTTATTACATCAATTTAAGAAAATACACTGATAAAAAAATCTAGTAATAAATCTACCTAAGTTTAATCACATGATCTCTCTGCTTTCCTGTCTGGTCCTTTTAAGTAAACACCCTGTTAGCCAATCAGCACAGAAAAGCAAGGTGGTTTTAATGCCTTTACAGTAATTTATCAAATATCAAATTCACTAGGAGGTCCACATCAAAATTCTGTATTAAGCCTGTGCAGAAACATTCCCCTAAATCTGTGCAGCTACTGTTGAGGCTTCCTTCCACTTACAGATGAATGGAAGATTATTTTATCTGGGAAAAGGGATTTTCTCTAGAAAATACAGGTCAATGCCACATAAATGCAATTATGCAGATTATTGTATTTATTGCTGTTGTCAAGATGGTGCATTTAAGAACAACCATATAAAAGCAAAATTGTTCCTCATTTATCTCTTGGAGCAGCTAGTGCTTGAGACAGAATCTTCTACCCTTTGCTTGATGTCTTATAACCTCCTCTACATTTTACTCAAGGCATTTGGAGGAAAAAAGTAATCACATGCACTTTCCAAACTAATTTCTTCAAAATTCTGCATTAAACACATAGTATAGGTTATTTTTATGTCATAAATATGTTAATAAATGTAAAGAAAAAATATGGAATTTCTACATTCAAGCGTATTAAAAAATCATAACCACAAGAAATACGGGATTTATAATCCATGCAAACAACATTTTCCACAAGAAAGATATTTTGCTGCAAGCTTCATACGTTTTGTTAAACTCGGAGGCCTAAATTAAGACATAATTAAGGAAAAAGCTTACAAAACTTTATTGGAAGTCTGTGTGGCTTACTCGTGCTCACCAAAAAAGCAATTTCATAGCACTGACATTTCAAAATGGGAAGTCTTATTCTTTGCCTATAAATATTCATGATTCGCACTGGGAATATGTTGAATCTTATAAAGCTTTCTCTTTTTTTTGGAACAGTGGGAAACAAAACAGCTAGAACAGTTAACAAGGCAAGACCTACCAGTGTTTTGCCTTATTTTATTTTATTAGTGATGAGAGTTGATTTCCCCAAAGTACTGTAGAAAAACTTAAAAGAAAACCTCAGAGTTCAGAGTGCCAACTAAACACATACAAACAGCACATACAAGACCAAAGAGGGATGTGTCTGCAGCATACTGGGGGGTATTTCAACATATATCCAAAGTCAGATTGCTTTGAACAGAGCCAAGATCATTGTGCAAATTTGCACATTCAATATATTCTCCAAAAGGTTCTCTCAGCACTATTTCATACTCACAAGCCAGCTAACAAAAGACAAACACTGTAAACTGACACTTGGTGTCAAATTCAAAGCCCACTGCAGCACCAAAAGTCCTTCACTAACTTCAGAGAGATTTGGATAAAGATGTTAAACCCCAAGGAACAGCAAAATAGCCTCTTGCTCATGCACTTTGTCACTGCCCAAATACAGCTTTGAATCCCTGGCTGCAGGAGAGAGTTCCCATCACTGCAACATTTTGTCCCCCCAGCTGCTGTTTGGAGAAGCCCAGTGTCACCTGAAGAAATCAGCACCTCTCATGAGTGCACAAGAGGGGATGCAGGGAATTGTTTCACTACTGGCTTGTCCTACAGAGGAAGCTGTTGCCAGCTCACGAGCTGCCCTGAGCAGCAGCACGAGGATGGGGAGGGGAGAGAAGAGGAAAGCAAAGGTAGCTCCATCCCAGACAGTCAGCATTGCTGAGCTCTGTGCTGTAAATCCACCCCAGCACACAGCATCAGCTTCTGAGCATGGGCAACTCCCAAGTGATGCTCAGACATCTTCAGCAACCAAGGAGCAAGATCAGAGTAAGCTGTCACATAGCAGCATGAATTGAATTTAATGTTGTCCTCTGTTCCTCTGCAGCCACTAACTGCAACCCCCTGTCGGCCATCAATTCGTGTGTGGCCTGCTTAAGAGTGAAGTTACAAAAAATGATGGATTTCCCTAAAATAAAGTAGATGTATTTTAAGCAAAAAAAGACAGTGAATTACTCTGTAAGCAGCCAATGCAAAAGCAACCAATAATAAGGATGGAATTCTGGCTTGTTTACCAGAATAGGATGTACTGGTCTGATTTACTGTCCCAGTTCTGTCATGGTATAGCTGTGCAGGAACCTTCGGAAAGTTGCGTTATTTTAACATCACTTTGAACCTCCATTATATAAATATCACTTTCCTTTGAGGACACATCCATAAATATTTACAAGGTGCTTAGACATTACAACAAGGAGTTCACAAGAAAGAATAAACAAAGTCTCAGCTTTAGAGTTTCTCCTGCACTATGTCTTATATAGGAACATTTACACCTGCTCTACTAGTGCTATTACTTTTTGGTTTTTTAAATGAATGCTCTTCCTTTTTTTCCTAGTTGAGATACAAGCATTTGACAAGAGTAGCATCACTGAAGCTCTTAGTGAAGACAGATGTCTAAGATTTCATCACAGCATGGTCCCCTGCTAAAACAGAGCAGGGATACAGGAGCTGGTGAGACGCTTCCACTCTCTGAGCAACGAGAAGGTACTTTTCCCTGAGCTCGGAGTTACAAGGTTATTCCACAAGCAGTGCTCCCTGCATTTTGGCTCCTGCCTCAACACATCTCACAGCATACCCACCTTTGTTTAAATGCTCAGAAACCACTGACCACACCATTACAGTGAAGCTATTACAGTACAACTGTCTTCCTTTTCAATTTCCAAGTCTGCCAACCAAGGTCAAAGAACAGATCATTTCTTTCATTATCAGATGGAAAAAGAAAGCTATTTTGAGGCAAAAATTCCCGCTGGTGGTCTTTCCCATTAAAATCACTGATATCTCATCAGTGTGAAGCCAGCAGGTATTATAAAAAAGACTCCAAAACAAAATAGAATTTCATGTTTAATACTCAAAAGAACCAGATGTGAAGGGCACAGAAAGACAGCAGTAGTAGCAGCAGTAGTGATGCTGTTACATTTATCATTGCATGTATAAAAACACACTGCAGTGCCTGAACAGTATCAACTCCACGGCTTTACTGGCCAAAGAGTGATCATTGACAAAGACAGGCAAAGCCACAGTGCAGGCTGAAAGCCACTCTGTGATAATACAGCTCTGACCACCAGCAAAAGTTCACCAGGACTGAATAGCACTTTTTCTTCCTCTAAAACTCTGGAAGTCACCTGGCAGCAAACAGTCCAGGAAAATTACTTTTTTGTGCAAGTGTGGCATGTCCTATAGCAAGTGTCATCCTACACACAGTGAGGCCAGGAGCCTTCTTCCCTCCCTTCTAGGGTTGTTAAGCAATTAAATGAGCTGCCCTGGGAAGTGGTGGAGTCACCATCCCTGAAAGTTTTGAAGAAACAACTGGTCATGGCACATAATGCCATGATTTAGTTGACAAGGTGGTGCTTGGTCAAAGGTTGGATTTGATGACCTTGGAGGTCTTTTCCAATCTTAATGATTCCATGATTCTATGACTGTAGCCTCAGTGCAAGGCAGAGTAGCTACAGGCTGGTTGTAACAAGTAAATTATGATCGAGCTGTTGCAGCCTTTACTTTTTGGACAATGTATTTTAAGTGAGGAATGGAATGTAAATTCAGCTCAATGCCACTGTGTTAACCTTAAGCAGTGAAGGCATTTCCTATCATATCTTCTACCAGCAATAAGAGTATATTTCTTTATGGCCCTTTTAGTCGTTTGGTTTGTGTGTTCCATCTGTCCTACAAATTTCTGGAAGACATACACCTCACAAAAATTTCTTGTGCATGTTAAAAATTATCCACATTCTTTCCAGTCTTTTATGGCAAATTTCATCCTCTGGCAAGCCACTGTCACCAACCATGACATAAAATACACTCGAGGCTTCAGCACTTCTATGCTTGCAAGCATTCAAACCTTTTGTAAAAGCCAAGATGTTTTGAAGAGCTCCTTATTTTCACCCTAGGGATTCACCAACATCAGTGTCAGTATCTGGCAAAACTGTGCTCAACTGAAAAATGCTGTTCCTTTGCCCTTTCGTAATGCAGCTACACCCATGTGACACACAGAGACATTTCATGTCAAAGGACATGAAGAATAATTTATGTTATTTTTCATGCACTCTCCTAGAAACACAGAAATATCTGAGTATTTTGACATTGTTGTTTTTAGCCCCTTCAGATAATAATGTATAATGAAAGCGTCTTTTAATAACTATGTTCAAGAGCTTACCAACTTTGAAAAGACCAGTAGAGCAGCTGCCATAGACACTGGCAGTTCTAGCACAGTATGATTTGTTGGAAGTAATCAGGGGTTTTTCCTTTTCATACCCAACTCTTTCATCATTGATCTCACATTGTTCACTTGCAATTCATAGGAGATAAAGAGCAGCTCAGCTCCTGCATATGTTGATTTGACCCCAGATCTCACTCGCCAATGGATCATATGTCCATACTGCTCCTATCTCACAAGCCTCACTCAGGCACCTAAAGTTAGGCACTCAAATGACTTTTTCTCTTCTGTTCCTTCTCCCCAGTCCATAGGCTATCAGTGCTCCAGGAATGCAGATCCAAGCTGTAAAGACCCATAATTCCTGCACTACAGGAGGACAGATGCTCTCTTGGCACAGGAACGCATACCTCACAGGACTCTGGGCTCTCTCACTATTCAAGACCATGATCAAAAGACCATATGTAAAATTAACTCCTTGGTTAGTTATTTAATGTAAGTATTTCTTCCATACCAGATAAGGAGGGTCTTTGTCAGCAAAATCAACATAGAAAATGAAAAAAAAATTAAAAATAGAGCATTGACCGTGAGCCAGCAGGTATTTACTCTGCATATTTGCAGTCACCAGAGGATGCCCTAGAGGATCTTGAATCTTGGGCAAATCTTAGTAGTAGATGACTGTTTCTTTTGTTGATCAGTGTTTTAAAATAAACATTCACTTAGCCTCAAATTTGGTCTAGTTGCAACTGATTATATTTGATCAAGACAGCAAGCTATTATTCACTTAAATGTGAGGCCAACAGAGGTAATGAGACATTTTCTTCTTGAAAACAGAATTGCTCCTGTGGCACCTTCAGGATACATGGTGAAGAAGAAAGTGACTGTAAGGGTCTGTGTTAAGATGCACAGGTATGGACCTTCCAGTCAGCAAGTAAGCCATCACAGAATCATGGAAATACCAGGATTGGAAGAGACCTTTAAGATCATACAGTCCAACCATCCACTCAGCACCACCACTGCAAGCCCCACGCCACTGAACCACATCACCCAGCACCAGATCCAGACACCTCAAACACCTCAGGGATGGCGACTCCATTGCCTCCCTGGAAAGCCTGTTCCCATGAACATGAAAAATCAATGAACAAAATGAAGTTGGTCAGTTCATTCAAGCCAAGCAAGAACCACTGGCCTAAAGATCAGGTAAACTTGCAGAAGTTTTAAAGAATACAGAGGATATTTGAAGAGGAGCAGCCAAAAGTTGGTTTAGGAGGACATATGCATGTCCTGTTTAAAACAAGAACACATACATAGAGATGCTCCCTGGGTTTGCAGCACAAAAGCAGATTAAGGATGAGAAAGTTCAAGCTTCACCTAGACTCAAGGCACATATTGTTGAGGCCAGGACACAGCAAGCTTCATCTCCACATCATTATAAAGTCTGGAAATCTCTGCAAGAAATTGCTACTCAGGAAACCTGTGCCCAACTTCTCTGCAATGGCATGTGCACAAAGCCCCCAGAGGCACCTCCACGCTGAGTGGTTGGGGAGAATCAGCACTCACCAAAGAGTCACAGATTTGATGGCTGAAACTAGTTTTTCTTTTATCCCCAGTGCAGCTGGGATACAAGTGGGACAGGCCTGCAGCATATTGCCCAACAGCTTGGTCAGTCTTTTCACGTCAATAAAAGCAGATTTAGCTGTAGAGTCATTTTCAACATCTTTAATTAATACAGCCAGCTCCAGGCACAGTGGGAGCGCTCTGTGCTGGACACGGTACCCGTCTCGCCACACCAGCTCAGCTCTCTTCACTCCAAAGCACAGTGACTCAGCCTCAGGCTGGCAACTTGGGATTTAGAGCCAAAAGCTGCTTTTTGGCTCTAAAGGAAAAACAAAAATATCCCAGACATTCCACTGGATCACTGAGCAAATACCATGAACTGCATTCAAGCAACATTTCCTTAAGATCCAAAAAATAACTCAGTCAAGTAAAAAGGCTGCACAGTTTCCCTTTGCCTGTCACTGCTTCCTCACCCACACTGCCTGTGCCCAGCCAAAGCCTTGCAGCATGAACACGAGGGTCTTTGTGGAAATGGCAGGGCTCCTCAGCACACAGAAATACACAGTAAATGCAGTAATGTGGCTTAGAGAAATATGTGAAGAACTGTTTTATTTTTCAGACAAAATTCAGAGGGAGAACAGACTGAGCTAGGCAATTATTTAATGGAAAATAACATCAACTCTGAGGGCTGCCCACTGGATTAGGAGGGAAAAAAAAAAGACATCAGTAGTTAATGTCTGATTTATTCCAAGGAATCAAAGGATAGCTCCAGAAAAAGCCAGAAGCATAAGCATCTCTTCAGCTAAGTCAACAGCCAGCATCTGACTCCTTTTGTGGGACCAAAGCTGAACTTAAGTCTTAAAACAATGCTACAATTCCCCCTTGAAAACAAAACAAAAAAAAAAACCACAAAAAAACCCCAAAAAACAAGTCCAGCAAGAAATGCATTTGACTCTTTACATCTTCAGAACTCCTAAGGAAAAACAACTGCTGGGCAGCAGCTGCTCCAGCTGTCCATCTGCCCCCACAGCCATGCTCACAGCAGCCCTTTGCAGGTGCCTTTATTTTCCCATGTGTTTCTCAGCTGTGACCATGCAGCAGATCCTGCCTTAGCTGCCCCCTAGGAAGAGGGCACCACATGAGCAAGGCATGAAGTGATAGCCCAGAACAGTCACTTTGGATATAATTCCCCAGCTAAATGTCTTTGAAGAGCTCTCATTATTTTTAGTCCATCATTGTTCTTTCAGGTTTTACAGCCTTCATACTTCTCAGGAGCTGTAGCACGTGAAGAAGGAAGAGCTGGGGCACTGTGAAAATACGTTTTCCTGAAAAATGCTCTTCCTCAGTAGAAAGAAAAACATATTTCAGTGCTGCTGCTTCTGAGGTTGCCTAGGAAAGCCCTTTAACGTGGCAGCAGGTAGAGCAGGTGAGTTACTGTGATCCAGGGTGGGTGTCCCAATGTCCAGCCCAGGGCAGCATTTCAGGAATGGGGCTTTTCTGAGGGCAGAGCTCACCCATGAAGAACTTCTCACTTCTCAAGCACTACACAGGACAAACACTCCAGGAACTGCAGATGAATTGGCATCAAAGTGCAGGGCACATCTCTGAGATCCAGTCCCAGCTCTGAGTAAGACACCCAAAAGCACACACACATCTCAGAGCTCCTCTTCATGACCAAATAAACCTCTCATCCTCCCAGAGCAGAGTTCTGCCAGGCCTCTCACTGATGGCAGCTGGGGAGTGGAGCAGAAGACAAAAACCTCTGCAGAATGCCCACAGGAGTGGAACCCTCCTTACCCTATGTGATCAGCCCCATTACCAACACTACCCCACACGGGAAAACACATCAACATTTGGCAAGTTCAAGATTTAGCAAATAAATGTACTGGAAGAGAAAAAAATTACCCTTGATGGCCTAATTTATAAGCTCTGAGAAGAAATAAGCCAACAAGAAAAAGCCCACTGAGTCCATAGGCCAAACAGCCAGTTTAGGGTAAATAAGGCAGCAAGCCAAACTGTCCTTCTGGAAGGCAATCCTGAGAAACACAATGATCCAAGCTTTTCACTTTTCATTACATGAGGCTGCTGCTCAGCAAGACTTTTATAAACTACCCCAGGTATTAAACTACTGCCCTCAGTTAGACCCAAGAGTGTCTAACTTATATCCAGTGACTGGGAGTCTCTACCTCACTGGCAAAACAGTTAACCAAGCCCAAACACAACCTCAGCAAGAGCCAGTTCTGCTCCCTGCAGCCTCCCGTTAGCAACAAAAGAATGGCCTCTTGCATTTCATTCTCCACTGGACAGGAAGCTCTTTTTGTGGTTTGGCTTGCGGGGATGAATCTGAAATGAAATCATGTGGAACTGGCAAACTGCAGTGAGCTTGCAGTCAGAGACTCTTCGGTCTTGGTGTGAGTGGAAGATTTACGCTGCACTATTTAAAACTCAAGAAATCAATTTCATTCTAGCAGCAATTTAAAAATGCTGTCATGCAAGACATAACTGAATGAACAAATACACCCATCACACACAACCTCAGCAGGGCTGCTGGACACCCTATTGTACAAGTCGATGATGACTTTTATTCCCAAATATTTTCTTTATGTTGCTATTTAGATCACTTTCCTCCTTTGTCTCCTTTCACTGCCTCATGTAACTTCCTCACTGTACTCAGCTGCCACTGGATTGAAATTAATACTTGGATAAGCCAGTTCATTTCCCACTGTCCTTCAGAAGTCTTCACAGGCAAGGAGAGAGGTGGAGGCAAACAGAAAGTGGGAAAACCAGCCCATTCTGTAGCCACTATTACAATTTCTTGAAGTTTCCTTTGCACAAGTCCTTCCAAAACCTTTCCTCTGCTACCTCAAAACCTTCTCACTGAGAACATCCCCTTTGCCAGGAGACTGTGCCATAAGTTTGCACAGCCATGATCTCCCTGCAGACACCTACCTTCATGTTTATGTTCAAAGTACACACAAACCTTTTTCACTACATATTCTTTATTCACATGAGATTGAAACCAAACATGGAAATCTGATTAAGCACCTCATCATGTTCTAGAAAGCATTTTACTCCTGGGCTCCTCACAGCTGTTGTCTCATAGTAGAGGGAATGAGCCCATGGACACAGAGGGGAGTAGACTGTTTGCTTTTACTTTGTTCTCCTTCCTTTCCAACCCACAGAAAATTCACTTTGGCTCCAGTCCTACAAAAACTTTAGTTGTACCTCATGGAGCATGCAAAGAGGGAGTACAGGAACAGTTACCTACTTCAGCCACCTTTTCCACTGAGGCACGTGTATTTTTACATAGTCTCCAAGACTTTGGGCACTGAAGCACTCCTAGAAAGCCATGCAGAATGCATGTTTTTCACTGTCTTTTATGGGTAAGAGATCTGTCCTCAAAGTCCTTTTATTTGTGCATTCCCCAGGAGACCCTTGTGTTTCCCCTTTAGTTCTTCGCTCCAAAAGATGTCAAGTAATAAAATTGAACAAAACCTCTGCTCTGCTACTGAGACATTCAGTTCTGGAGACCAAGAATCTCAACTGCACTTGATTCCTGGCATAACTTGACAACACCTGAAATTAAGAATAAAAGGGAAGGGAGCCAACTTCGGGAATCACTGAAGATGACTACAAATTTGGACTGTGTATCAAAGGAAGCATCAGATCTACATTGTAGGAAAAACAGAAGTAATGCTCATAAAATAATTTCAATTCTTCCTCCCCAAGTGCTATAAGACCAGTATAATTCAAAAAAAGAGAAAAAATTACAAAACAAACCACAGAGACTCCCAGAAATAGCAGTACTTGCTCCTTCTCCTATCATTCACACACTGCAAATGAAACACGTTCCCTGAAGAGCACAGGAGAACACAAAAATATCAACCCCATATAAATGTAATTGTACCCACATCCCGCAAAGTCTCCAATTAAAATATTCTGTCATTACTTTTACATCTCCTTCATGAATCATTATATGAAATGAGTTCAATGACTTAACAAAACCCTTTGAGATTTTTCCAGCTCTCACAAGTTTTAGCATCTCCAGGAAAAGTCTTATTTGAAGGCTGGAGAAAAAGAAATACAGCTCCTACACTGGGATGGAGCACTTACACTGCAGCAATGAAAAACAGACCTTGCATATTTCAACTTAATAAAAAGCACTAAACACATTATGAAGAAGAAAATATAGTTAAACAACTCTCTTTATTGCTAAATGAATCCTTAGATAAATATGCCTGATTTATCATTTGTTTGTGTTATCAAATTCTGGATCCAGGCCACAGCAACACAGGCTCTACACAGACAAGAAAAAATACAACCTCACTGACTCTAGGGTTTATGACACTGTATTACAATTAAACCAGAAATTTTCCACTCAACAATGTAACAGTATGGTAGCAGACTAAACAAAAGAGTTTAAAGGAATAAATATGTTCCAAAGACTATAATGATGGAAGACAATAGTGCCATACAGTTTTTAATTCATTTCCAAAGCCATGGTTCACAGTGCCTCCAAGGTCCTGCTTTCACAATGGATTTAGTGCTTGCCTGTGTCTTCAATACACTCACTTTGCATTTAGATAATGTTTTTCCAACCAGCACAGAAGGACCTGAAAGTGATCCTTAGGCGCTGTGAGTGAATTGGCTGTTCATCAGGCTCTCTGGGCTCCAGAGATGCTCATCTCCTGGGAATTTCTCTCTGCATCAGGAGGCTTTTCACACTGTCCCAGAGGGAGACTCCTTCCTTTTCTGATTAATTTAATCACAGTACCACCCAAGCACCTCTCCCAGAAAAACTACATTGCCTCCAACCCACTCTCTTGGCAGCATTTCACCTCTAAGGTGACGAGCCTACAAAGCACCTGCAGCAAAAACCAAGACATGGAGATTTCTACAGCGTTAATTTCAGCCAAGATGAAAGGAAACACTAAACCTAGGATGGGAGAGCCTGGAAAGCAGCACTCCCAAGTGCAGGACTGTCTGGAAGAAAGAAGAGGGTGGGGGCAAAGGTCCTCTTCTCTGGGGATAGCTCTACTTATCACTGCTGCAATTTATGTCATCTATTACAGCAGCTTGCCCCCAGTACCATTCAGATGGCTGCAGGTCAGACTGATCACTATTCACACCAGTTGTACAGCAAGCTCCTAGGAGCTCCCTTCATGTCCATAGTTCATCTCTCTGTATTGCAGAGGTCATGGCTTTTATGAAGGGTAGAAAATTCATTTTCATAGTTTCCACTGGCCCTGAAGTTGACTTTGCAAAGACAAAATCTATAGCAAGTAGCCCTGCTGTTGATCTGTTTGATAAAGGACAAACTGGTGCAAATTTTAGAGCTCTAAGGAAAAAGAAACTACGTATGAAAATAAATAAATCCTTCACTGTTTTTCTTTACATTTACCATCTTTATGCAGTAATGAATACCAGTAGCTAAAAACATCATAATTCTATTTTCTACCTTCCAGTTTGCAGTCCGGCAGTCACTGGGCCATGGCCAAGCTGTAGAGAGCGGAGAGCCCAGCAGGGGCTTTGCCACTGACACTCAGACACCTTTACCCCAGCTGCTGCTTGGCCTAACCAGGGACAGAGGGCCAGTTCTGGATAAAGCAATACTGACTCCGAAATGGCTCGTCAGCATGACAACAGAATACAACTTCCTAAAGAAATTAACAGTAAAGGATGCCTATGACATTCTCTTGAAGCAAAATGCATCAAATGAAGCTCAGGCCATTCTGTAGCAAAATAAACTCAAGGGAGGTCTCACCACCCAAAAAAATCAACATATGGCTATGACTGCAATATATAGATGGTAAAAATCTCAGAACTCTTATGATTGTTTTCTATATAAACAATTACTCCAACATTTTCCATTAACAAGGTGTTTCACAGCTCAGTAACAAGCAAAAACTCGGTCTCATTTATCATCATCCTAGAGTTACAATCTTCCATATAGTTTTTAAAATTATTTAATAGATTAAGCAAATCTTTTTTTCCTAAAGAGCTTAATAGCTCTTGATCACATCAAACTAAGAGCACAACTAGTGCATAATACTTTCTCCAGCACTTTTCAGGATCATACAAAGGAAGAATAAAGAAGAAGAATAAAGAAGAAGAAAAAAGAAGTAATGTCCAAACTGACAAAGCAGTGGCCAAGACAGGAATAACTGCTGACAGAGGAAGGTTTCTCTTCCCCAGAGAGCAAGAACCAAATATTTCCAGGTATTTCAAGAAAGCCCATGGGTTTTGAGTGCTCTCCTCCTTTGCTTTGAGATATTGACAGAGAGATTTTCAAAAGAGCATGGCCAGCAATGCTCATCAAGCATTTTAAGAAAAGCTGACCATTCTCTCAGTATCTAAAAATGCAGGCAGAAATTTGGAAAGAGGAACTGGTATGTGCATTAACAAATAAAGAATTATTCATCCTTTAAAGTCCTGTAGCTTTCCCCACGAAGCCCAAAGCAAGCAGAGGCAAAGTGCTCCTGTTCCCAGGGAGCCTGATCCAGCACTGGTATGGGACACGGCTGTACTTTTACACAAGGATTAGAGCTTTTGCTAAGCTTCTCCTAACACTCTCATTTCCTACCAAAGCTGTTATTATTTTGGTTAAATGGTTTTAAATAGAAAATGACATGTATTTTAGGTTAGTTATGCATGAGCTTAAACATGACAGCACAATAGAAAGCAAACAGCATTTTGGGTAAGAAAGGATTTGCTTTAGGCTGAAAATACAGATATTTACAGTACAAGCACACACTATATTATTTGTTTCCTATTATCTGCCTCTAACCTTCCATTCTTTTCCTCTGCTGCCTCCTCATCAAAACAAATTGGTATCTCTTGTTGGGCCAAAACCAAGCAGAATATCCTTTAATTACAGTGCAAACCCACAAACAGCATTAAAGTTCAAGCTATACATGCAAAAATCAAATCTGAAGACACCAATCTAGCTATTCATGGGAAGAAATCATATTTACAAGAAACCATACTGCATCTACAACAAATTCACGAGGGGGAAAAAAACTCACAAAAACAAAAAACGCTGCATTATTTCTTACTCCAGGCAAGGGTAGCCAGCACATGATGTTTCTTTGTAGGATCTTGTTTACCTTTTGTTTTCCAAGGAGAAAAAGCTGAAATAAAGGTTAGTAACCTCCTGAAAAACCAAGTACAAGCAGACAATATAGATGTAATTTTTCTTCATGTTTTGTCATTAGCAAGGTCAGATATTTAATTTTTAAAAAGTAGTTATAAAACAACGGCCTCTTCCTTTCTCACAAAAGCATCAGAGAGATTATAAAAATCTCCGCATTAAAATCAACTACAGCAAAAACAAGGCAGCCCCTCCCATGGCAGCAAGATCATGCAACTGCAGCACAGCCCCTCTGGGGATGAACTCGTAACACCCAGAAATGGCATTAATGCATCATATCGTGATGCCTGTCACAGCCTTAGGTTCCTATGGTCCCAAATTGTTCATCAGTGCAAACAGACAGCTTCCTATCTGCGTGCTTAAAGTGACACCACACTATTCTAAGAGGCTATGACAGACATATATATGTACTACAAAATAACTATTGAATTATTCATAACACTTTTCTTCTTAAAGAAGCATTTAGCAAGCTGTATCATTAAAATATAACCAGCAGCTGCCTACAAGGCCCTGTATATGCCAAATTCAGAGTTTAAAAGAGAAGGTGATGGATAGCATTACTGAGGAAAACTGCAAGGGCAATTTATTAGGGAGCAGTGCAATTAACAGAACAGAAATTGGGCTCCAGTAGCCACGCTCAGAGTGCTATTCCTGCAAAAAGAGACACAGCTTTCCAATGATTGCAGTACTTGGGACACTGCCTCATTCACAGCACAGTGTCCTTAGAGAGGTGTCTCCCAGCAAGGCGGGGAACGAGGGGGAGCAGTGACCTTGCAACACCTCCACACCCAGACTCTTGGCAGAGCAGATTATGGCTACATAAATACCCAAGTATAAACAAATACAGAGGACAGGCACATATGAAGCAAGATAGCTCCACTACTTTCTTCTATCTGCTTTCTTTCCTGCTTGCCGTTTGCTCTGCTTCCATCCTTTGCTCCCAGAAAAGTGCAATCCTGGCAATGGACAAGTGCCCCCTGTCACCCCCCAGCACTGCCTGCACTGGCCGGGTGATGGAAGTAGGTGTGAGCAGCACCGGCCTGGGACACAGCCCAGGCAGAGTGTGGAACCTATGGAAACTGCAGCAAGTGGGAACTTTATCTATGGAAGACTGGAAATGTGTGGAACAGAGAAAGAGCCACAACATGACCTGGAGAAAGCTCTTGAGGCATATGCAGCTGTGTTTCAATGGTAGATTGCAAACCAGAGCACACCCGTCACAGGGAAGCGCGTGGGTGTCCCTGGATAATCCATAAAGATACTCCTGTGCTCCTTACAGTCAATCAAATGTAGTTCATGTGATCATGAAGCAATGACTAGAACGAGCACTGTAAAGTTTACCCAGACATTTTTAATTTAAGATACTGAGATGAAACTTTAGAAGGTGAACAGAAGAAATTCCATGGAGTAGTCCAAAAAGTGCATCTCAAGGGTGGGTCATACAGTAGAGGATACCAGCCAGAAAGGCTAATAAAAACAGAGAAACTGTGAGATCCCAGCAGAACTGCCACCTGTGCTCTCTTGGAGGTGGTCCAACAGGATGACGGCACGGTACCACAGGCCAAAGCAAAATCTACTCTCCATTATATCAGGCTGTTGCCCTCTGGAAAAATACATAACCAGCACAGCTAGGTTTAGCTAGAGTGAACTTTAGAGAAGGCAAAAATCACTTTGGCTACTACTTACAGATTGGGTTTGGACTTGTATTAAGAACTGTCTGGAAGACATCATGAAACCAAACATTGCTCTTTGATGTAGAGTCCAAACTTCTCTGGAGTTTCTTGTTAAAAGGAAAACCTTCTTTTCCTGTTACGCTTTAGGCAAAAGAAACATAATGTCCTTCACACTTTTCAGCTAACGCTTAAAATTCTGAACCAACACTATGTCAGGTATAACCAAAATCTAATTAAATCAAGGACGCAATGGCAAGAGGCTTCATCTTGCTTGTATTTTACCCCACTTCCAGCGACTAAGCTGCCACCTTCAAGCACCTTCTTTTTTTCTGAAAGGAAAATTAAGTAAGCACACACTGTAAAAGAACAGAAGAGAATTTTTTATCCAAGAGTGTTCAGCAAGTGTGGAAAAGGAGATAAAGCTCTGGACTTGCCAAATGGCTCAATCATCTAAGGCCTGGAAAAATTCTGAAAGAATCAACATAAGACTAACACAAATCCTTCCACATAAATGGCTAAAGACACATGGAGCAGCTTTCATAACACTCAAAGACCTTCACTTAGGTACATGTACAGTCATTCTCCTTTATCACTACCTAAACTGACAAGGAACGCAAACTCTTGGAATCACAGTTTCTTCCAGTTACATATGCACTTCTCAGCAGATGATTCTCAGATGAACAAAGCTGTAATCACTCCTGAAGGACATTATCACATGTACAGCACTGCCAAAACATGTAACACCTCGTATTCTGAAATCACAGTGAATTCCCGGTTGAAAGGAGCTATAGCTCTTTTCTGTTCCAACAGATGATCAGCTTGAAGGTACTAAGAAAATAGTGGTCTTTGTGGTGGGGCTTTTTTAACTAAAAAAGATAGACTGGTGTCCAACTCTTTAACAGCAAAGCAACAGAGAACATGAATCCAGCAAGATCACAGAGCAGCCTTGGGGTTCCCAGGGCTCCATGTCAGCCCATGTGAATTTACTAGGCTTTGGCAGCAGAGCACCGCACTGGTCTTCCCTGCTCCCACTGAGTGCCTTCATGGAAAACAGCAACAGCTGAAAGGAGAACAGAATTCTGACAACCTTGAACAAGAGATGGCATAAAAGCTGGTCAGAAGAAAACCAAGGGCAGAGCTGGGGGCCAGTCCTAGCAACTCTCATAAGGTAAAACACACATTCCTGCCAGCAAATGACAGAGGGACACAAAAACTCTTCTCAGCAACAGCAGTACTAATACCTTTCCAAAAACTTTGAGTCCTGTGATATGGTTTCGTTAGATCTATCATAACCAAGATAAGCCAGCTAGTAAATGACTTGAAGCAACAGCCTGGGCTCTGGTTCATGACTCAAATACCAAGTAATTATACGGATGGGTAACTGAGGGATTTCATCCTGCCCCAAGTTATTCCTAGCCACTGCCTAACAGGATGGCTGTTTCAAGTTTGACCCACTCTGCACTTGGTCACCAGCATTTGTGATGTGGAAGAAAAAAACATGATTTTAACCTCTGACACAGAGCACAGAAAGCAGAATATAGTGGCCAGCAGCCTCCTGGGCACTGATGTCTGTCATTTGAAGCAATTCTTGTTTTTAAATTATGAAGCCTTTTAGATGTTTACTCCCTCACCTCCATCTTCAGCAGCACAATTCATGGTCACTCACATCAAAGGTCTCCTACTGAAGTGGAAATCTGGAAAGCTCACAGGGACCTGACAAAAAACTAAAAAGGGCTTATAAACTGTGTTTTCACTGAGGAAAACTGTGTTTAGCACACAGAACTAGATGCCTGATACACCAGGCTTACGCACAGCGCCGTATACATCGAGGTCACGTAGGGAAATGTGGGGGTACTACTACAGCACCTCCCAAAAGAGATGAAACCAAAGCTGTGGTGCCACAGTGTGAGTAAGAACCAGAAGCCAAGACAAATACTCTGCTCGTGCCTAACATGGCTCAGGCACCATTGTAATAGGTGTAATTGCACCAAAATTGAACGGGATCAAAATCCATTCTGCTGGCTCATGAAGTTTTCCAGCATGATCAAGCCCCTTAGAAAGGAAAGTTCATGGTCACAAAGAAATGACACACTTGATTGAGCAAGCTAGATTAGTGAGTTAAGTTCAGAGAAGTCATTGTGCAAGGCATGTGATATCTCTAGGCTGATAGAGGAGGTGAAAAAAGGGAAAAAGACATTGTATACTAAGACAGCAAACAACAATATCTGGAAATCCCAAAAAGTCAGAGAAAGTGCCTAACATCACCAGAGTACTGGCACTGCTGTGGTGTGAATGTGACCTTCCCAGTTCCCAGTCACATCTCAGAGAGCATTCCAACCACCATGGGCTGGCCTGTCAAGGAGGATGGCAAAGGTCAGTAAGTATTACCCCACGAAGAGACAGCAGCAGGGAGCCCAAGTCCACCCCCTCCTTCATGGCCAGCCTCACCCAAACTAGATTAGGGTCAGAGTGTCCCCACAGCCACCCTGTGGTGGTGCTCACCCAGCCAGAAAGAGATGGGGTTCACACATGATTGTCCCATTTTTGGCACCAGCTGGCTGAGCTCCTCAGCCACCAGGACATGCAATGGAGCAGCACCTTGAGAGCAGCACCTTCAGAGGTAATTCTGGGGTCTGACCACCTCTTCCAGGTCATGGGCAGAGAATCAGACCTTTTGTCTCTTTGTTTCTTAAGCAGATCCAGAGTGATCAAAGTTTTTAATAGCTCAGCATTTTGTAACCAGCCTATGGTAAATGCTAAAATGTGAATGTATGTTTCTTTGTGTGACTAGCAATGAAAACTCAAAGTAGTGAAGGAATACACCAAGTTATATGGATGGAGTCTTAAAGGTTCTAAAATGTTTGGCTTAACGTCCTGAATGCATCTTTCAACCCCTAAATCATCACTGGAAATCAGGTTCTAGAACAGAAACTCAAGAGAAACTAGTCATACATTTTCTCTGACAGTCCATTGCTACTTAGAAGGAAAAGACAGTGTTTTCTTCATTTGTTAAGATAAAAATGAAGAATAGTTTCCCATCTTAAACCTTTAGAGGATAGACTATTTGTGATGCACTGCTGTTAAACCTGTCTTATAGTTCCACTACCAGGAAAAGGAACATCACAGTTACAAAATTATTGCAATTATCAGCCATTAAGGATGAGGCTTATAATGTAGAACAAATCTCTTATAAAATGTTATCAGCTAACGTTTCACTTTATCTCTATTAAGTAACAGCCTTCTTTGCAACTCGAGTATAAACCAGAAAGCATATGAAGATTTTGGTCTTGAAGTCTTCGCAGAGTAATCCCCAAAATATTTAATGTCACCCCATGGGTACCCATATACAGACACAGTCTGTGAGGTGAACTTACTTAACTTAAAAAGAATCAAAGATGCCTGAAAATATCAAGTCAACAGAAAATACAACTGCCATTTGCAGGCAAAAAAAAAAAATATCTTTTTTTTAAATATATATATTTTATATATATATAAAGCTGAAACTCTGAAATTTCAGTCCTGGTCTGATGTGATCTCCCATCACAGGAAGCTGACATTTAAAAGACTGTTTAGAGAAAGCTGGATGATGTCTGTGCCCAATGCCAATCTGTAGCCACACAATGTCACTGAAGCCACAGTCATTTATCCTTCCTGGGGCTGTGGGATCACTACCAGACACCATGTGAAACAAGGAAACAATCAGCAGTGCATGGGACCAACTTCTCCCACTTTTTCAAACACAGTCATTAAACTTAACCATGCTCTGTGACACACACAGCTCCAGGGGGAACCATAATTCTTTCTTAGCTACAGAGATCTCATCTTCACTAGGAACTAGAGCTCTATTGAGTGCATTTATTCAGAAATATTGCTAAAGTTCCAACAGCTGCCTTCACAGTCACATATGCAAAACAGTAGGCTGGAATTACCCATTAATCTCATAAGAGAGAATTAGGTTGATGTCACATAGTTTGAATAGTAATAATAGCATGAACTAGAAACTGTTCACAGTAATAAAAATTGTTATAAACATTTCTAGATCCACAGAGTATGATGGATGACTTGTTATGACACTGAATAATGTTTTAAATACTGCACTACTTAAATTCCAGTACAAAGCACCATATTCAAACTTAGGGTGACTCAAATTTGATTCACACCAAAGGTTTGCTTGACCTATAGTATCTTAATTTAGAAATATGAGTACAGTTGGTTGTCCACAAATAGTTTTGCCAAGAAGTTCAACATGATGTTTTATTTGAATTCTGCATGATTAAAAAACAAATCTTAGTCAAACTACTAAGAGCTTTTAGTCCTGTAAACACAGCAAAATCTCAATCTTGAAATGAATCTTGGAAGCATCACTAAAGATGGATGAAAAAGCTACCACTGCCCAAACCAAACTAGGTTATATCCAGCAAGAGGTACAACAGCTTAAACACCTGCCTTCAACACCCACACTCTTCACAATGGCACCTTCTGGGGACAAAAATATTCTAGCTACCCAACCAAATACCACTTTCAATGCATATTTTTAAACTTTAATCTGACTTTGGCAACCCATTATTTTTAATGATTCCCCCTACTATTTTCCTGGAGTAAAAATGATGGAAATATTTTGGTTTATTTTTCTTGCTACTTGACAGCTAATCAAATTTGATATTTATATTGTACTGGGATAATGAAATGTCAAGGTGGATATTATAACAACATTTCTGAAGATAGTAATTTAACCTTCAGCAATCCAATTTGATTTGACGGTGTCTACATGCTTGCAAATAATTGCATTTTAGAGTCCTGAACCCTGATGGCAGAAATAAACCCTTCCCCTTTTAGACTGCTAGATCTGGAGTGCCACTCGGTGGCCAAATACAAACGCTCTTCTTGTAGCAGACACCTCCCTAATACCAGTCAAGCCATGAGGTAGAGGATAAGTTTGGGATATACTGGATTTGGAAACCACCATTCTGCCTTTACTTACATGACAGCCCAACACAATGAGGAACATTTTTATTCTTCATATAAAATGGGGTCATGAAACCCTGGTGACAGTCAACACATCCTCATTGAGGTAGAGGAACTCCAACTCAACAAGCTGAATCTCTCACCTCTCACTTCAGAAAAAATCCAGCTCTAACAAACGTCCCCTGTGCACAACACACAGAGAGGGACCTGCAGCCCATCCTTACAAGTGGGTAACTTTGAATTCTTAGCACTGTGAAGCTTATATTTATTTAATTTTAAACCTAAACAATCAAGTTGCTTTACATAAACAAATATACCTATTCTAAATAAAAAAGGAATCAGAAACTAGGGCTGGGCAGGCAAACAGAACTTTATAAAGGTGGGAGCATCTGTACCACTTGTACACTACCATGAGGAGAATAAATAACTATTTATTTATTTGCAATATCTCATAACTCCAGGCCAGTGCTGACTTTGCATGACTCTGACCTGGCCAGTTTCAAGGAAGGGCAAACCACTTCCTGTACCATCAGAAAATCTCTACTTCCTCTTACTGAGCTGCCTCCCAGACACTGAGGTGCAACAGGGATTTTTGTGCTCCTACTTGTTTTTATTACAACTGCAACAACAGCCAGCAACAGCACTCACATTCAGCATAAACACCACACAGGCAGCGGGTAGTGAAGAAAAGATGGAGAAAATTAGTTTATGCATGACTAACGTCTTTCATCCTCCACAGAATAAGAAAAAAATTCACTCCTAAGTTTAAGAAGTTCCTCACAATCAGCAGAGCTAGTTGCACTGTTCTTTTTCCTGTTGGATAGTACAGTATATAGGCATGGAGAGCAGAAGTGATTATCTTCCATGAAGAATCTTAACTATAGAAATGAGATTTCATTACATCAAAAATATCAAACATCCTTTATTATTAATACTTTTACTTTAAGCTTTCCAAATTGCTAGCCAGCTTCCCAGAACATTTTTTTGCCACTTGTTTTCTCTCAAGGGTAAATGGCTCATAGTGCTTTTAAGGACTTAAATCAGGGTCCACTTTTATATAGCTATTTGAATAAATCCCAATTAGATCAAATTAGTGTTCAGTGTTCTTCAATAACCCACCCACACCAGTTTAAAGAGAGGAAAAATACTATCTGATTATAACTTGGTATCTGATCGGAAACAACAGTCAAATACAACATAAGGCAGGAAAAGACAATGCATTCTTAATTCAACAAGACGTTAACTCATCCTGCATCAATCCACACCACTGGGCAAGGCTCCTGCTGGGACATGACTCATACATGGGCATCAGTCTATGGGAACAAGAAACTGCCTGTAAAGCCACAAGTTGCTGTATGGGAGACTTGTCCCTGTGTGGGCAAACCTGAGAGGCTCAGGGCCTGCTGGAAGGTGTGTTTCCACTGCTCAGTTCAGCAGAGCCTGGGATGCTGGAAATATTCACAGGAATAAAAAGTAAGGTCACCACAAGTGTGCCTGTACTGTGGTACCAAAACCATCTTTCTTTCAAAAGAGGAAAAAAGGAACAACATGAAGTCATCACAAAAAAAGAAAAACCCTACATGATTTTTATATGAAATCTGTGAGCTCACTGTTCCCTATGATTTCATCACAAGAGGTACCATGAGAAGCAGCTCTGGCATGCAGAAGGTTCTTTGTAGGATTGGTTTCTTAAACCAGAGGGTGACAAACAGTGACAGTGTGCTGAAACCACATCATCCTTACACAGAGGAGGTGCTAGCAGGGTTCTAAAGGATGCCAATATTTCCGTCAAATCAGCGACAAAGCCACCATCTGGTTTTGCCCTCAAAGTTATCAAAACCAATATATTCTAAATACCTTTAAATCCCTGTGTTCTAATAAAAAATATGGTCCAACCAGTGAACATCTGCAGGCAGATGCATTCTGTGTTACTCAGCACTCGAAAATGAAAAAAAGGGATATGATTTGCTGAGACCAGGTGAGCTACACACTTGAGATATGAATTACACACCTGAGATGGGAACTACACACCTGAGATATATGCCACAACCACATTTCAGGGAGGCTGACATCCAGCCTTTTCAAACTGGAGGAGGCCAGTGGTGTGCTGGGACGATCCCACAGATGTTCCCTCCCTCCCATGGGAACAAAAAGCTGTGCCAAACTGGTCAAGAGCCCAGTGAGGCGCACCGAGCTGAGCTCACCAGCTCCTTACACTTTTCATACGACTTCAGTGAAGTGCTTAAGCAAAGGAACCTACCCCATGCTCTCTGTATAATAGGAAACACTGACTTTTGTGAATGATTATAAACAGAAGGCTCTTGAAAGGGCTTTACTCTCCAACAGAACTCCTTAAATATTTACATTCTGAGGGCTGATGTACAGTAAGGACTGTTCACTGCCGAGTGCTCAGAGAGCTGCCACATGCATGCCACATGCCCACAGCACATGGCTGTGCCACATCTGTCACAGGAGCAGCAGCTCAGCTAGGCAAAACAGGATGCCACAGTCAAACTGCTGCCTAATCTGCCCCTCAAGTTCATTTGCAAATAAGCCAAATATTTGCAAATATTCTTCCCTTCCAGGACTCAGCTCAGCCATCATCTCAAATGTCTCTGAGCAGCCCTCTCAGAGGATGCAACTTTGCCCTCCACGCTGCAGCCTTCTGGATGCAGTAGAAATAATTCACTGCAACAAACAGATCTTAAGTGGGGTTTTGTCTTCTTTTTTTTTTTCCTCTAGGAGCTAAAGATGGCAGTCAAAAGAAGTTGCTAATACAGCCCTTCCTTACACTCCTCCCAAATGCAATTCATATCTTGGTAAGCAAGAAACCTAAGACAAATGAAATGAAAATATGGAAGGAATAAGATAGGGACATTTGAGTCACTTCTGTGACACGACCAAAGCTTTTACTAATTGCAAAACTGTGCTATGTCCATTCATCAGCCCATTTTTCAGCTTTTCATTTAGATAGAAAGCCAGACATTTAGCATAAGCAAACAAAAATCCTGAAAACTCACAATAGGTGGTTCCTGTTCTGAGACAGTTCTGGTTTATCATTTTTTTTTCTTTATTGCTATTTAATGACTCATATCATGCAACTCTTTCCTCATTCCTAATGTCTGCTGCTGAAGTCTCCTCTAGAAAGATAATACTTGAATGCCTGAGGGAAAGTCAGAGAGAAAGATAACTGCAAAAAAATCACGGGAGTTATCATTTCCTAAGACTGCACTGAAACTGTTAGAAAACTTCCATTGCCAAGATTATTTCACACAGTACAATATATGGGGAGATGGACAGATCTCTTTACACGGGATGATAGGATGAATCTTTCCATCACATATATATGCAGACATATGTGAAATAGCTTCTTTGAAATCAGCTGAGTTACTTTTGATTCACAGCCAGGAATTTAAGGTCTGAAATGAGCTTGCTCTGTGACTTGGCAGCTGGAAAAATCCAACTGATTGTCATAGAGAAGGTGCATCTTCTTTTGAGATAAAGCCAAGAACACTAAGCAGAAAAACATAAACCAGATGTTATCGTAGCATATCATTGCATACAGACCCATTAGTTACTAATTTCATGCACAATAACCTGCTAAACTAAAGCTGTAGCTGTCACAAATGGTGCTATCCCTATTTCATCATTACAGGTGATTTGACTCACCTTGGCTAAATATGAACCATACTGCAATTACTGAACAAAGTTGCTAACCCAGATCTTCACTTCCATACATTCCCTAAAGAATAGACAGCAGTACTAAACATGCTGATATGGGCTGGTTTATATCCTAGCAATTAATACAGTCACCTCCTGCTCTCAAAATTTTAAGTAATAAATCTGTTTCTGCAAGTGTGTATTATCTCATTGCTGGCCAACACCCCTGACAGCACAGGTAAGCGAAGAAGTTTTATTCGGCACATAATGGGAAATCAGAGATCTATCCTATGAAAATCAGTAAACCCCACATGATTTCACAACTAGGCTTGCAGAGATTCCTCAGGGATTTCCCTGGAGAATCATAGCTAAGAAAACTGAGGCTATTGTAAAACCACTACTAGAGTGTTTTCCAAGTGGGCAGACGACTTAATTTAGACCCTAACATTGCTATGACTTAGTAAAACATATGCTGAAGTTAAGCAAAAACAGAAAGTCTTTTTTAAATGAGCCTGCACCAGCTCGGCACAGCTTTTGACACCCAGCCACAAACACTGCTATGACCAGGTGGCATCCTCCCCTTGTGCCCCCAGCCCTGCTGTCCTCCCACACATGCTCTGCAGCAGCACAGCATCCACCTGTGCTGGCTGCACAGCCATGAGTCTTGCTGCAAGGCACTCACTGGCAGATCAATGGGGACACATCCTCCATCCTCTAACCCCGTGCCACAGGGCAAAGGGGGATTGCCCAGTTAGCAACCTGCAGGAGAACTGGAAAGAGAGCTATCTACCAGCAACTGCATGATGAAAAAAAACTATGTAGAAAGCAGAAAATATTTTCCACATTTTCTATCCTCAGGAGACTGCAGAAGTCACACACAGAAACCTCTGGCTCCTACTGAGAGAAACTAACTGTGCACAGTAGATAATGCCTTTAGAAAGAATTGCAGGGAAATAGGAATACATTCTGAAACAGGCTGTGGCTGCAGCAGTTCATATTGAGGCTCGATGAGCTACCATAGGAAATGCATTGCACAGGTGAGCCCCAGGCTTCCCCTTCTTCTTGCTGGGGAGAGTCAGCATGCAAGGACTGCAGACCACATGCTCTGCATTCCTGATGCTCCATTCACAACCTATTCCCTCTGCAGTATGGAAGGTGGCACAGAAACATGCCAGGATCAAGAGTTTTCCTACAGTCTACTACCCCACATTTTGAAATCCAGCTTGGTTTGATTGTACGTACCTACTTCTCTACCACCTGCTGTGACTCCCTATCCAGAGCAGTGACTGCCTAGCTATGGACAGAGGAGAAAGAGCACCCCTCCCTTCTCCAAGCACCAGCTGATGCTGTCTGTCCTAAGCAGCTAACTGAAGCTCTACCCATGCAAAGCCTCCAACAGCATAATTAAAGGATTCCTCAGCTAAGCAGGAAAGCAATTTATCCTTGCAATTATCAGAATGCCTCACAAATCTTCCAAGCACCCTTCAAATAGCACTGGATTTGCACTGCCAGAAAGAGCAATTGATTCCACATGGGCAAAGGTGGAAAATTCAGACATATTAGACTGTGGTTAATACAGCAGAGGCAGGGTGCCCTCAGGAACACCCGTGGTCCTCTCTAGCTCCAGGGACAAAACCATCAATGCTTCCGAGCTAAGCTGATGGAGATGAGCTCCTTGAAGTGCAGGTCTTTCATCAACTGCCAGCCCCTAAGGTAAATAATGGATTTCCATTTCAATTGATAAGCATCATTTACTGTGCATCAAAAGGACCTCTGTCAGTAGAAGGAATTAGAAAACCAGGAGGTGCCTCAAGAAGGCCTTAAAGGTTTCCCCAGATTAATTTCTTCTCCCAAATCTCCATCTTTTCTGATTTCCATCTCCATAAACAATATTATTTTATCCACCAGGTTCTGCAAATTCAGGTAACTGGCAGCAACTCTTCTTAGGTGAGGGAACTCTGGTCCAGGGTTAAATAATGTTTTGCCAGTTTTGTAATGCCATTAAAAACCAAGAAAAAAATCTGTGTTTGCTATGACTTTGATGTGAAATGCATTTAAATGAAGTCATTTAGGCTGAGCTTGGAGCAAAATTAAAAACGCCACATGGGACACAACCGCATAGGAAAGCAAATTCACTGAGCTTTGCAGAAATCATTATAGAGATGCAAGCAGAAAACCCATTGTTAACTTACTGTAAGAATGGCTAAATTACAAAGACAACACTGAAACATTCTAGTCAAAACACGTAATCTTGAAAGAATTTAGGATTCTTCCTTGAGGCTGCTGCAGCCTAGGCCCCGAGTGGGTCTGCGCACAGAATTTCTATTGTCTTCAGCAGGAGCCTTTTGTATGGAAGAATCACTAACCAAAAGATTATTTCATGCCATTGAAACAGGTTTTAAATGTTTATATTATATATAGATATATACACAAATATATGTCTTTTCAAAAAAAATCTTTAAAAGTCATGCATTATAACAAACTTTCTCAATTGTAAAAATGGGAAAGGGTTCCCTGAATTGTTATCAAAAGAGAAAGTAATTGTCTAGAAATACAAAATAAGTAAATATATTTTTTAATTACATAAGACTTCTTCCAGAATTCAGCTCATCTTTTAAATACTCCTACTTTTCTTTTTTTCTAAATCTTTTGAAAGAAGGCTAGCCTATCTCCTTTCTACCCTTTTGCTGGCGAGTCAGCAAACCATCAGTGGCATATGTGGCAACACCTATCCTGATATCAGAAACCATATTCCTGTTCATCTTGAAATACAACAATAAAAATATAAGTTGCCACACCCTTACTGTTTACTGCAGGACACCTCCTCAGACCAACAGGCTCTCCTCCAGCAGTGCTGGCAGCAGCAGCCAGTGGGCTGAGCACAGTTACTTGTCACCTTAGCGAAAGAGTGGCCCAAAGAAGGGACCTACCTGCCTTCCCCACCACTGCAAAGACCCCAGGAAGAAGGGCTCACCTCAGCCTGCACTAAGAGGGAAGAGATCTCTGCCATTCCAGTTACAGTAGTTTTAGAGCTGTGGAGGGGTTTTAATACTTTCTGAGCCTTGGAGAATGTTAAAATTAGATACTAATTACTCTCAGTATTTTGTTTAGAAACTGCTCCTTAAATAAGGCAAAAACTACAGCCAAGCCAACCAGAGTTCGTTCTTTTAGACAACCTAGTAGCATCATCCCAGTGATTTGGGATTAAGCAATTACACCATTGTGATCCATGGCCATGCTTAAGCCACAACTTGGGGAAATAAAACAAGAAGAAAGGAAAGAAAAGGGGAAAAAATACAAAAAGGAGTTCTAAATTGCGGTTGCACTTGGTTAGTTACCATGATCCAAAACTGCATGCCAAATAACATAGAGAACTGACAGCTCACATTTGCAACCTGCATTTTCAGCAGCCAGAACATTTTGAAATAAAAATAGTACAACGTACTCCGAAAGAAGCTATTCTGCAGTTTTTCATCACCACAGATTCACGCAGCCTGCAAACACTACCTCTTCTGGGTAGCCACTTATCCTGCAAAGCAAAACTCCAGAGCAAGAGAAAATGGAAGAAAATGCCCAAGAATAGGCAGAAGAGGTGCTCTATCCTTGGGCAGCCCTCACCATGGGCATGGTGCCATGTCCATACTCCTGTCCTTGGCTATATGCAGGTGTAGCATGGAGAAAGTGCTACGTATGAAACACAGAGCCAGACGTAAAAATAGTTAGTCAAAGTCAAAATTTTTCTTAAAATACTCACTATAAAAACAAATCTGTTTTATCCTGGGAATTGTTAAAACACAACATAGTGCAAGATAAAGCAAATCAGAACAGAATCATGAAAAGGATCTAGAAATAGTAACGTAATTCCATTTCAGATTTTGATTCAGTTACTATGTTGGAACAACTCCAGGTTTCTACCATCCTGTCAGACTATAATTTGCTACCACATATATGAAATCTTGCTCTGAGTCAGTGCAAAGAAACACTACAAAAACCTGAAGTCCAAGAATGTCAGTACAACACGAGAGGTTCAAAGAGGAGTCCAAGAATCCTAAGTAAAAATATTTTGCTCTTTCCAAGTATGCACATGTGGAAAAAGTGCCTGTGAAACAACAGCCGTTTGCAAAACATCAGCACAGAGAAGTGCTGAAATTACCTCTCCACCTGACAGCAAAGTGTTTGCAGCTGCCATACCATGCTCTGATGGGTTGGAAACCTGTGTGCTGCATTCCCTCCTCCTCTCCTGAACCTGGAGAGGAGGGAGAACACAGAGTCATGACCCTTCTGTTTGCTTTTGGTTTTTCAGAGCGCAGTACACAAGTCTTTAATAAAAAATATAGAAAAAATAAAAAGCTGCATGTTAAGAGCCTAAACCTCTTACTCTTGACAAACAATTTCTTCCACTGAGTGACACAAAGACTCCCTCCTCCTTACTAATGTAGCTCCATAAAGCAAGCTGTATTTTAATCAGCATTTCCTGCCCAGACAGTATTTTTCACTGAGCATTTCTCTCCCTTAAAATACTGCCCAGCAAGAACTACCAAAAATTTAGCGTTTTAAAAAGAGGTTTTCAGGACCATGAGATAGGATCTTAAAAACCTCCTGCTTCTGCCTCCGCAGTCTGTTTGGGCGCCAACCTTGGCAAATGCAGTATTCAGCAGGGACAGGCATGGAGACAAACAGCTCAGCCCTCCTGGCTGGTGCAAGCCAGGAAGAAATACCATAAAGTTCTTTGTAAAGCCTACACCAACAGCCCCCCTCATCTACGGACTGGGCAGGTGGCCCCAGCTCTCCAAGCTGTGTCACTGCAAGATGCTCTGCACCAAATGAATAACCTTTAAAACAAATTTAGAAGGTCATGATGTTTCTCTTGCTTCTGGTATCCAAGTCCAGAAGCAGTAAAGGGCACTTTTCACACCTCTGCTCTCAATTTGAATGCAAAATAGACAATCTCCAACACAGAGGTGCAAGGAATGGCCTAGCAGCCATTTTAATCAAGCAAGAGTTTGTTAGAATACAGGAGCCAACAAAAACTTAGAAGGCATGTCAGACATGAAGGGCATATTCTGCTCACCTCCAGCCCCTCCAGGCCTTACCCAACCCAATACCATGAAATCCGACTCAGAAAAAAAAAAAATGAAGCAATGTGACAGCACGGGTGTCCTTGCAGTCCAACCCTTGTTATTCCATTCATGAAAGCCATCTATAATTCAACATACCCAGATGACAGCAAATCAAGAAACAAAGTACAAGAGTAAAGCAAAGGACATTTTCTCAAATGAGACAGATGTGTGTAATAACAGCAGTAACAAGAAGAGATTGTGTATATGTGCTCCAGGTTAACAGAATTCTGTGAACTCCTTCCTGCCACTCTTTATATTCTGTGGGACAGGAATATGAAATTATCCTGAAGGAAACAGTAATCTCAAAATGATAATGTCCTGTCAGTCATCACGTAGCTGCAGAGCCCTTTCCCTCAACAGCTACACCTCTGTACTGCATTGTACCTAAAGCCCTTGCACAACAGGTTCATACTTATGTAGAAAAGATTGGCTTTTGCTTCTTTACATCTCACATGTTTTACAGTTTCTGTTCTTTCACCCTTCATCATCAGCTTGCCTCCTTCCTGTGCTGCTTCAGCTAAGGGGTAGGGAAGAGAGTGGAGAAGAAGGGTCTGGGTTTGGCTCCAATTCACCTTTTCCAGAGAAAAGAACCTTTCCAGAGAAAACAGTTTGAGTCCTGCTGCAATAGGTGCTGTGGAGCTGATGCTGCAGGACTCCTAGGAAAATAAGTTCCTTCCAGATCAGCAGCAACACCCATCATTAAGATGTGTACCTGAAAGGCAGCCCCCTGGGATCTCATGTTAAAAGTGTAGTATTGTACAAGTGACTGAGAGCTCTCATCTGGACTACTAATTTATAACTCCTGTACTTATTCCTGCTGCAACCCACTCAAAAAACACGCAGCACTGACTCCAAAAGTGAATGAATTACACAGTGGTGTCCCTCATTCACAAGCCTTACACACTGAAGTCCACAGCCAACATCCATGAAGGATCTTCTTCCCTTGCCTGATTCCCACAGACTTCCTGAAACTGCATTACTGAACTCATACACCGGACAAAAAAGCTATGCCTGCATGTGCAAAATAAAATCTTATTAAATCAGTAGTCACACAGAGCCTTAGGACAAGGCAGAACAATATAACTTAGTTGTAGCTGTTTCATAATTGGACCTGCCTGCAATCTAAAGATGACACTTTGGGTCAGGGCTGGAATGGCCAATTTCTTCCGCGCACAGCACAGAGGCCATCATGACACTGCATACAGCCCATGGCAAAGCAGAAGAACCACCCTACTACATTCCCTTCAAGGGGCTGAGACAGCACTCCCTAAAACACTTTCTCATGTGATAGTGACTGGGTAAAAGCTACAAGGACTGTTTTTAAATTTCCTTGCTATTCATGGTCAGTGTATCTGCACTTCTCTCATCTGCATGGAATTATTGCCCCTTTCAAAATTGAAACTTGGTACATTTTATTTCAAGATGACTTTACAAGGCCTTCTACGTGATATTCATTTCAACAGCTCTCTAATATTGCACAACAGTCATATGATCCAGTGTGTGTGTTTTATGAGACAGACATGACACATGAAAATTAAAAACAGGTTCCTTGTCTGGAATACAGAGAGGGACTGGAGGGGAAAAAGGAAAAAAACAATGAGAGTGTGTGCCCAGAGATCAGGGTGGAGGGAAAAGGGGAGGAAAAAACAGGATGAGACATCAGAGTCATGTCATCCTGCCCAGAGTGAAAACAGCTTTCATCAATATGAAAGACAATTAATTTGCATAAATTTACTGCACAATACAATTGAACTGTGCTGCTGTATTTCAGGAGTGGCAGTAAGGATTGCTATATCTATAGCCTATATGCCTACAGTCATTTATCAATAATTTACAATATTCCCTTCTGCAAGTAAGACTTCATAATTGCCTTTGCATTTGAAGTGACATTTTCTGTAGGTATGATGTTTAAGGAGAGATACAGAGAATCAGGTTTTAAATGCATAGGATTTTAAGTTTATTTTGTAACCTATAATCTAAGCCCTCAGTAAAAACAAGGAGGTATTTCTTATGGTTAAGAGTATCCTTCCACATATTCTGCTAATCAGGTAGGATTCAAAGGTATTTCAAATATCTCAGTGCTGATTTGAGTACATCTCTCATTCAGACTCAGTGTCCAGACTGCATGACTGAACAATTTACAAGATCACCAGAAACTGCAGTCATTTTGGTCTGTCCAACTTTGAATATATTTTTATTGCCATGTGTGCATCATATACTATACTGGGAACAGCACAGAGAACACCTCTGCCTCAGGAAGAGCGCATAGCAGATGTAGTCTCTGAGCTTTTGCAGAGGTCACAGCAGGAAAAATCACTTTTACTTTGTCTGGCCTGATGTGATAGGCTGAGACAAAGAGGCTCCCTCTTTTAACCAAGTGCACTTCCTTGGTCAAAGGGTTATAAAATGGGTAATTTTACAAAGTTAGGTAACACAGCAGGTGTTATATTTACAGCTATGTGAGCATGAACAGAAAGACCTGAGGTAATCAAATCTCATGCTTGAAGGATAAGAGGATTCATAAGATGATCACCAGCTGAGATCAGGATTTATCCCACACCCCTTAGCCTCTGCGCAATTGGCCAGGTGCAAATGCCTTTTTGTCTGCTTTCCAGTTTCTCCTTCTTCAAGGCATCCACTGCTGGAGGTCAAAGAGAGAACAAAATGATGATCAAGGTCCATTTGTTTTACCCCATGTAAGCAAAGTGCAGACGAGACACAAATATCTCAGCACACACAAGTAATGGGGAGGCAAGCCTGGACGAGCCAAAAATGCTTGTACTTCTCCATGTAACTCAAACACATACCACAGATTTATATTAAACCAAAAGCACTCCTCCAAACATGCGAATGATTCACTTTTGCTGCTTCTCTCACTGGTAATATCCCTAGACAGAATTCGCAACATTCTTGAGGTAAACATATGTTCCAATTTACGGAGATAGACTATTTCTCAAATGAGTTCACCTCTGTGGGATCTTTTGGAACATGTAATTTTAAATTAATACCATCACAGCCATATGCATTTTATGATAACCTCTCTTGAAAAAAATATTTTTAAACATAGATGTCGATTTTATGGGGAACTGAGTGCCAAGAAGCAATTAAATATAAAAATATACAACAAAACAACAAGAGCATTTCCTTTGAGTGAGAAAAGCCATTGGAAAGGAACACCTAAGTGCCATTTTTATAACTTCTGTTCCACAGCCTACTCAGGACATGCAATAAACAAACATCAATTGGCTCTGCCTGTATATGCAGCTACCCCAATTGCGGTTGCAAGGGAGTATTTCCACCAGTAAACAACCACTACTGTGCCTATTGAGCCTCTCTGCACACACAAATATCAAAAAATAAACAAGCACCACAAGTATCCAATCATTGTGAATTTTCAAACTGTCTGTCTTTCTCTGCTTTGCAGCTTCCTCTTTTAACAGCTTTAATGAGCTATTTATGTTTGTTTCTTTTATTATTAAAAAAAATGCCAAGGTCAGCAATCTGCTTGTCAAAGGTATGCTATTTAAAGGATAAAAAAGGAAAAAAGCAAACAAGTCATAATATGCAATAGTACCCTTCAGCCAAATCCAACTGCTACCAATATCAAAGGAATTGTCATAATGAACTTCAAACAGGACTAAAAATCCTATCTAAAACTATGGTTAAAAGACCAGCTTTCAGACAATCAGAGAGCAGGGGAACTGACTGTATGAACAGGAAAAAATATAAATAAATTGACTTAATTGAATCTACATTCATTGACAACCAAGATCAGGACTAAACTGATTGCTTCATACTCTCCACTGCTGCTAGTGCAGAATTTCACAGAGGAGCAATCAATCTCTGTTCAATCTAAAGTAAATGACAGTGAAATAAAGGCAATAACAGATTTTCTTCATGGTACTCTGCAAAGAGGAAGAAAGGGCCCCAACATAATATTAATTCTTGAAAAAAAAACCTTATAAGGTTTGGAATTTATTTTGGGGTTTATTTTTAAACAAAATCATTTGGAAAATTGTTTGTTTGAGCCAATCTCTTAGAGAACTTGTTAAAGGACTTGAAAGTAACATTTCCAGCCCATGTTACTTGCATTCCATATTGCTCACATCCCTGCAAAAACACTCTTGATTTGCTTGGAGACAGGTTCCCATTTCAGTTGTCTTGAAGGATGCTAAAAATATCACCAGTAAACTGGACTTGTTCTTGTGTGCCTATAACCTTTCACATTTATACCTGACCCCCAGAAAAAACATGAAACCTGATTCAACTTTGTGCTTAAATGTAGGCAAGTGTAAATACACTGCCTTACTGTCTTACCAAAAGAATAAAAAAGGGGTGGGAGGGATGGACAGTGTCCAGTTTTGTCACCCCTACATGTTATCAGGGAAATCCATTCTGATTCACCAAAACTTTGGTAAAAATGAAATAACTTCATTTCTCACCACAAGGAAACCATGAGGATTTATTCATAGCATCAATGCCAGCATGTTCTGCTATCTATCCAGTAGAGCCAAGCATAATCATTCTCAAGACAGTACAAAAAAATCGTCTCTACAAAATAATTCAGAGAGGGCCAGGGTCTGTGTCCTTAATCCAGAATCTGAAATCTGAACATTAAGAGGTAGCTGGCACAGAAGATTTGTAGGCACACACTTTTAACATTGTGAAACCTTCAACCACCCTCACACCCATCTCCTCCCCAAACTACTGATGGGGGTGCAAGGTAACTCAAGGGAAAACTCAAGGATATAGGCATTATTCACACTTTATAAAAGGATCAGAACAACAGTGGCCAACTCTAGCTTACCTATCTTTTATGTTTAGAAGGAAGAGAATGAAACACTGGATAAAGTTTATATATATTAACTGTGAGGAATGCATGCTGTTTTGAGGGGTTTCATTTCCTACTAAGATCTCTGAATTTTACAGTTGGGAATAGCAGCCTGAGCCATAGCTGTTTTTATATGCTGAACAAGCATCCTAAGTATCTTATATACATTTTGATAATGTCAAACTGTTCCAGACATGAAAAGACCATGGCTTGCTTTGTGCTATACAGCAAAGGCCACAATCATTTATATGATCTGGACCCTCAGCAAAAGAAATCCAAAACAGATTTCACTTGGTAGAATGTGAACAATATGTTTCCTATATTACACAAAACGTAGTTGGCTTCATATGCAACACTCCTCTCATCCTGGAGGAACTTACAACTGTGCTTTATATTGCAGGGGGGGATATCAGAGCAATTCTGCACATTTACTGCAGTTGCTGTGGAGTCATACTGCTCCAAAATGAATAGGGAATTTGCTTATGAATATACAGCACTCTATTAAAAATATCTTTTAATATCTGTATAATCAGGCAGCACTTTCACCATCACCTGGCACATGCCCCCTAATACATTTCACGTTATTCAGCTCATCAGCTCTGGAAGAATTAATCGAAAAGATAGCCCTGAGATGTGAGCCAACACACCAGCTTAACCAAATGCAGGGTTAAACCACAGGGCATCTCCGGCTCATTCACAATGATGATCCTCATTTATACCTTCTGTCAGCTGGAAATAAAGAAACACTTCATATCTTGAGGCTACAGTCAGGCATGACTACAGGATAATTTATCTATTTACTGCCTGATTTCCACAGCAGCATGAGATCCTAGGGAACTAGGCAGCTTTTATTCTATTTATTCCCTGATTCCTTTTTAAAAACCTTACTGGGGTAGGGGAAAAGAAATTAGAACTCATCACCCTGGAATCTCATAGGAAAAGACCCAGTGTTTCAGGGATGACATTTGTGACACCTTCCTTTTAATTACAGCCTGGATTCTCACACTTCCTCCCCACCCCACATGGGACCGGGACCAACAATCTAAAGAAAGGTACCAGGCTTTCATCCAAGGGTCCAGTCATGTCACCAGGAACTACTGGGTTAGCCACATATTTGTATGTTTTCATTGCACTTTCTTGGCCTTTAAAGACTACAGTGGAAAACAGGCAGCAGCTTGTTTTAAGTGAGTGCAAACTTCAGAGAAAGTAGGGAAGGACATTTGCTCATTTCACACCCTGGGTCGAATTTAGCATGCCTGCATTTTCGCATAGTCATGTTCTTAGAAGAAAAAAGCATTTATTTTTAAAAAAATCTAGTCTCTCTTTCTTGAAAAGACAGCAAGGTTTTCTCTCATGTACTGGGAAATGTCATTCTTTGTCTATGCAGTTATACAAAACATAAACAATAAACAATGAACTTGAAGCAGAGAAGTCAATTATCGTACAAACAACTTAATCCTTTGTAGTTGTCCTTCATGTAATAAACAAATTTTATTTCTATCCTATACACTGTTTAAAGGCAGTAACTTGTATGTAGTTTTTTTGTTTCCATTCTGAGAAAAGGTAGTGCTGCCTTGCAAAGACAGGTAAGATGGGACAGAACAGATTCACTCTGGAGCTATGGATTAGTCACTAAAACCTCCCCAATTCCCAGTCTGCCCACGTGTATAACAGGGCAGCTCTGGCCAGGACTGTTAAGAGAATTAACTAAATGGCACTGAAAGGCTTTGAGATCTGCTCAGTAAAAATTATTTCTATAAAAGTGCATGCGCATAAAGTGCTAATTGATGCCAGCTGGCCTTTCACCCTGGGCAGCAAAAACAGCTTCTTACCACACACATTTCCTTTAGTGGGTACCAGAGGCATAATTTTTTCGTTTCTAAATTCCTGGGGTTTGCCTTAAAATATACAAACCATTTGATTTTCAGGAATTCTCCATTAGGTGATTGATACAGCAATGTATGTCAGAAATCACCTTGATTAACCTGCCACGGGCATTAAGTGTAAACATTTTAACACCTTTCAAACTGGGAAATCAACCCCATTTGCAGTGCACAATTCTAGATTCAGCAATTTGCATCTTAGAGTCTGCAGAGCCCTGTTCATTTCCTTGAAAAAACTGACAAGGCAATTTACAATGGCCCTTGAAATGAAGCAGAAAGCTGCTGTTCCTGAACTGGCCTTACAGACAAGGCAGCATCAAATGAAGATACATAAGTAATTATTTCTAATTTCATTTCCCCTCTATGCTGCAAACAACCATGTTTTCTAAAGCCCCTCCCTCAGCTGCAGAAACTTGGAAATCCTCCACCTGCTTATGTTTGCTGATAGACGCCAGAGGAATTTTCACTTCATCTGTTTCACAGATGCTCAGACTCTTCTCTCAAGACACATCATAGAAAAATGTCTCCAAAATAATTAGCAGGATTTTAGTCGGCATGACTGTGTGGCTGAACGTAAAGTTCAAGCTCTTAAGAAATTGAAGCTCTGGAATGAGTGTCTGGGACCTTAACAGCACTTATTTAAATCTTCCTGCTTGACACATTTATAGTTTTTCATGTAGTCAAAAGGGCAAAGAGGTTGGTATGCAGAAAGCTGCTACAATGTGAGAAACATCATGAACTTCTATAACCTCTTGTACTTACACTGACATGGAAGTAATAGCCAGCAGACAACAAACATGCAATCTAATTCAAAAAGGGGGAAAAATTATGCAAAGATCTCCGTAATCATTGTCTCTGTGTCTCACTTCAAAATAAAATTCACTACCTTACTGAGAAGCTACCTGAACAAAAATAATCCTATGAAAAACACTGCAAAATTATCATAGTTAATTGAAAGATGCCCCTCATTTGGCCATTTGCCTGGCAGTGCAATCATCAAGTAGGGCTCTAAGACCATTCTAAAAGTCTGCTCCTCCCTCCCTGCTCTTCACCATCCCCAGCAAAGCCCCTCATCAGGCAGCCGAGCCACAGGCAGCACATGAAGACTCAACTGCAAAATGAGGGCACGCTAACAAATCTAAAGAGACAGTTGTGATAGTTCACAAGGCTCATGCTACCAAATCCAGGGGATAAATTACCTAAACATCTCTGGTTGCACACTAGACTCCCTGAGAGTCCTCTAGTGCCACAGCAAAGGACTCAAATTGCAACCCTTTTGTCCAAAATGACAGGAATTTAATTCCCACTGCATAAACTCTTGCTGAGAATATTTCAAAGGGCCACAAGTCACCACTGTCTGATTTCAGGCCTGTTGTCACATGCAAGTGTCCTTAAAAGGGAAATGAAGGGGGATCTAAAGAATGGGATGGCTGGGATGGCCAATCCTCCAGCAAAAGCCACACCAGAGAGCTTTTGCTTTCTTTTGTTTCTCTTTGGATCTAGGAAGGGCTTATTCCTGTTGGCTTGGGTTATCAACATGACAAAGGCTCCAAAAATCTGCAGGTGTTCACCCCGTAGCCTGCAGGAACAGGCAGCTGCCTGTTTCAGGGATGGTGAACTTGGGAGCATACAGGAACCTTGGGACTTGTCCCATTGCAGCCCTTCTCCTTTGGGGGCACTGCCAGGGCCAGGGTCAGAACCCTGAGTCAGAGAGCAGTTGCCAGAAAGGGCCCTCAAGGCCCAGGACAAAGCCAGACAAGTCCTCACTCTCCTCTGTACCCAGATGGCAGCAGGGGCCACCTGGCCCTAAAGAATGGACTCACCTGAAGGTAGAGGACACACAAAAACCATCCCTACTCCACTCAAAATGGCCAGCAGCCACCAAGGTCTAGCAGATACCCTCACTACAGCCCTGAACCAGAGCCCAGGGAATGGGTCTGGGAGGTGACAGCCATGCTGGGCCTGAGGGAGCCCTGTGACCAACAGGCGTAGTCAGCATCCCAGGGAGGTACATGGATATCCCAAATCTGTGACCTGATCAATTCCTATTCATTTATTTATTTACCTATTTAACCCAGGCTCACTTGCTTGTGACAGTACCACACACAGAATCTGAAATGCTGACACAACTGCAGCAGCTGAGCAGGACCAGGACACAAAAACCCCACTGTGTGTCTCCCTGCCCATCTTTTATTTAGTGGCCCACAAACAAAATTTTAAAAAAGGCCACATTTGCACCTTGGGTAACCCTGCCCAGTGGAGCACTGCAGCAGCAGCCTGCTGGGGAGCCTGGGCTGGGTAAGCGGTCAGGCCAGCGAGTTCCTTGGGGGCTGCAACCATTCAAAGAAGCTCCACGAGAGGTATCACCCCGCCAAATAATGCTCAGTGGCTGCTGGGGTGCCATTCAGAGCCCTCAAGGCTGGTGGCAGGGCCAGGAGCTGGGATGCACAGGCGCCACTGCATGGGGCTGTCTCCGACACGTGCCTCCCTCTCCAGCCAACACCCAGTTCAACCCCTCCAGGGCACAGCCACAGCAACAGCCTGAACTAGTTCCTTGCTTTGGGACAAGTGCCACCCTGAAGACACACGCTGTCTGCATAAAACTGATAACATTGAACAAAACCCTATATATACAGATAAGGAAAGTCTTGCAGAACAAAAACCTTTGAGCAGTTTGTCAGTAAATCACTGGTAATTAAAGTATTCAGTTTATCCTCATTATAAGGAAGTGCTGTAAATGGCTTCCAACTTAAATTACATATACAATATATTTCTTAGATGTATATCATTTTTTCCATTTGGGAATGCAGAGTGACACAATTTATTCAGCCTTGTATGAAGGCCTGCAAAAGCAACTCAAGGCAAAGCTCTGGGGCGAAAACACACCTTTCTTTAAATTACTATTATGCTGTTTCATAAAAATAATTTCAAGAATTACTTAATATTTTTAACATTTCTGCCTAATAATAAATGCAAACAGCACTGGTTCCCATAGGCTGTATTCAATTGCTTTGATTTTATTAACAGACTGCTTTCAATCAATAGGAACTCCAAGCCACATGTCAAACTAGAATGCCAGATTCTTAAATGATTTAACTTAGCATGGCAGTTCAGTCAAAGGAAGTATGCCAATTTATACCATAGCAAAGCCAACCCAAAAACTGCATCCCATTAATGATAATTCCCATGGGGATTCTGGCCACTGTGGTTACAAACAGCTGACAAAGCTGAAGTGTATTATTGCACTATTTGTAAGAGTGAGCCAGACATCAACACAGGGGAATTACTCCCAGCCTGCAGACAATTCAGTCAAAAAAGCAGCTTTCATAAAGAACTAAAACCAGTTTGGTTTTCTGTTCATCCTGTTGCAGAGAACACTCAGAATCAACTTCCATGATATTCTCAAAATAACCACAACACACATACATTACTTCATTTTTCTTTCATTATCTTTATCATTTCATTATCTTTATCATTTCTCCCAATTTACTACTCAACTCTATCAGTCTTTAGGAAGATCTTTCTCTAATCTTGGAGAAATTAACTTGAAACTTGCTTTCCCCACTTTTGAAAAATAAACTGGGGGATGGGGAGACCCACAACAAATACTGAAATAAAACAAGTCCCCAAGGATGAAAAAAATCCCATCAAATAACTACTCATTGACAAATCTTTCTCAGCAAACAGTTCAATTAATCATTAGTGAACTTTATAAAGTACTCTTATAAAGACTCTTTCAACGTGTTTGTCTTCCAAAATTTGCTAATTTAAGTTAGTTTCCTTCTGCTTTAAATGTTTGTGTATGACAGCTATTAAATGTAAGGTTATCTACATCTCACGTTTGGGATTATAAAGGGCAGGTCACTGCCATGCCATTTAAATCTTGAGAGCACTTTAATCAAAAGATCATGTCATCATGCCCAAGCTGATTAATTCGGTAATTCTTTTTCCTCAGTGTGCTATACTCTAGCATTCAGAAAGCAGCCCTAATAGCTAACAGGCAAATAAACATCAGCTTCCAAAAAGGGATGGACCACAACCTCAGTGGGTATTCTGTTTCATCAAAGTTAACAGTGTACTACTAATTCAACATCAGTTTTTCATTCACTGATAAAACATGATAAACTTAATTCCAAATTTACATTGGTGTGAAATTCAGTATTTTACTTCTGTGGCAATATGTATCATTTAATAGGATCTTGCTGTGAAATGACTATAGGTGAATACCAGAGATTCTTGGGTTAGTAATACAAGGGAAGTTCTTAACTTAGAAGTACCTACTCATTTTCCAAACCAGACTGTAAATTTTAAACTTGACCTGTCTCCTTTCTCAGACAAAAAAATAAACAAACAAAACACCCTCATACTTCTGCTGCACCTCTTATTCCTATACAACCTAGAGCCCCAGAGAAGAAAGCCTACTGAATTACCACCAGCCTCAAGTCAAATATTCACTATAGTTTACAATAAAGATAATTGATGAGGAATAGATATGCATCAGGCCTTAAAGTTGCCCAGAACCATTGTGACGGTCATTAACTTATAATTAACTATGTAAAAAATTTAATCTTTTAATGAAATAAATAAAAAGTTATTAGTCTCAGATACTGACATTAAAATCTTGGAAAGGAAAAATTTCTCCCTCTTCTGAGCTAATATATTTATACATCACACTGCATTGCAGAATATATTGCAATAGTATAAGGAGAACAGGATTACTTCTGGAACTAACAGAAACAGAGGTGGCACAAAGGACCTTCCTTTCTCTTAGGAGAATAAAGCATTTTGGATTGGAACATTAATCTACATTCTGGCAGCCTGTGCACCCACAGACATGGCCACTGGTACCTCATATCTGCAGGAGAATGGATCCAATTTCAGCCTGCTTGCTTGCCAGTGTCATTTGCTCCAGTGGAAGCTTTCAGCACACAAGACTAGCCCCAAAATAAGTACTGCTGGGTTTGGGCATGGTACAGCTGTAACCAGAGATTACAAATTCCCAAGAAGGCTCATGTTGGCTCAAACTAGTGTGAGCAGTGGGGACCCAGTGCCAAATGCAATTTTTGCAGTATTCTAATGGAAATCAAAGAAACAATATCCATGGCTTCAGGGGAAGAGCCACACAGAATACCTTCACAGAATAAGCACACATGCCTTTGTTGTGAAAAAGCCCATCTGAAAAGATCTGCCAACATCTCTCCCAGCACATTTCATGCTGGTGAGTGGGGAGGTGCCCATTGCAAACACGAGGGAGCAACAACCACAGAATCAGAAGTTTTTTGATTCTGTTAGAGAATAACTTGATGTGCTGTGAAGGAAGGGTGACTCCTCCTCCTGAGAGCCAGCTCACAGCAGAGTCTCTAATGCCCCGAGGGCCATGGAGAAGCAGCAGCTTCCTGTGTCCTTTAGCAACACACCCCACAGCTCCATCCTTACCTCGCAACAGCCACACAAAGATGGGAACATTTCTCAAGGACGCACTAGAACAAAACAATTGACAGCGACTGCAGCATCTGCTCAGCGTAGCCAACATAATAAATTTCAATCTCATTTTAATTTTTATATGTCTAAAGCTATTAGGGCTTAGATATTTGAACTTTAATTATTATGGAAGCAATTAGCTCCTATGACCAGAAGGCTTTGCCTGAACAATTGCAACGAGCACAGTATTTCCTACAGCATAAAAAATAAATACCCTGACATGTCTGTAGCTATCTAGGACATTGCAACTGCCACTGTGCTTCACACTGGTGTCCTGGCTTTGTGCCAGATTGCAAAAGCTGGAACTTACTGGCATAAGCTGTATGACATTGTATATATGTGTAATTGAAGCATATCTCCTAAGGTATTCTGTAAATTTAGAATTTCAAAATTTAAATATTTCCTGCTGTACAGAGATTAAACTGGCTTTGAAATTTAAATATTCTGTCAGAGAAAACTATTTTGGTACATTATCTCCTACAAAGACAGCTATAATTAAGCAACAGTTCCAACTATCCTGAAAAGTGGTATTTCTAAAATTGACAAAACAATTTATATTTGTGTTTCAAGATACGGAAGTATTCTGTGGAGCTTTGTGCATCAAAGGAATTCCATTAATATATATTGCTTTTTAGCACATTCATTCAATGCATTACTACTTAATAGAAGTATGCATTTTAATTCTCATCTTTTTCAGTTTTCCCTTGAGTATTTTATCCACAGTACAGCTTTCCCCTAAGCTCTGGTGAGCTGTTCTGACCTCTGCAAACAGGGCTGCTGGCACAGAACGGCAGCCAAACAGCAGGGAACAACAAAGCTGTTTTAGAAGGGACTTGGGAATCTTTCTGCTTCAGAAACACCACAGGAGTACAAATCACCCTCAGTAAAGAGTGACTGAGCATTCACCTGCACACAGTGTCTGGCCTCCTCAGTACCTCACAAGCTTCCCTTTGCTTTTACAAGCAAGGGTGGAAATTCAGGAATGGACAGTGATTGTTCTTAACTGAGTAACGTAGAGCTTTTTTAATTCCTATACGCTGGCATTTTACACAGTGGTCTTTGAATGCCAATCACTATCTCTTCCATAACTGAATGAAATATAAACTGTTTAGTGCCCTGGTTTACACTAAGGGGTTTGATTTAGATGACTTCTACTGATAAATATAATTTGCTAACAAAATCAAGGGCCGATGACTTCCAATTCAAGCTTTTGTTGAATCAAAGGCAACTAATAATGTCAAAGCTCTGAAGCCAAAGGAAGTGCTAGATTCCAACCATAAGGATTTCTGTTTCAGTTAAAAACATTTTCCCCAGGCTCCATATCATGCATTGTCACCCACTTTCTTCACTGGGACCCAATGCATCCACTACAAAGGCAGAACTACAGCATTAAGAAGAACTGTAATGTACACAATTGTTGTGCAAGTGATAAAATACATGCACCAAGAGGAGGAGCAAAGCACAACATGCCAATGGATGCTGTGACTTTTTATACCCTTACATTTTCAAGGGGATTTTATTGTTTAGGGGTTATTTTCTACGGTCTACTGCCAAAGAAAATGGGCTCGAACTGATGCCTGGAAAGGCTGACCTGGAATAGAGACTAGACAGAGCAAAAGGAATAAAATAGGTATTTATATATACACACATATCTAAGCAAAGCCAGGCTTACCTCGAGCAACCTTTCTGCCTTATTTACTCAAGCAAGACAAAGCAGTGCTGGGAACAGGTCTGTTCACAGACAAAGCCAGGGACCCTGAGCCTTGCTCTGAGGAACTCCCCCCAGCACAAACTGTCAGCACTGGGGCAGGGGGACCTCTCTCCCCAGGGACCAGTCTGTCTGCATGGTCCACAGCAACTGGAAGCCCTCCCATGCAGCCCAACAAGGAGGAACCACAGCCCTCTAGTTCTCCTGTGTGTGCGCACACACACACACACCTATTTTCAGCATATCTTCACATATCTCTACAAAACTCAACTCATACCCTGATCTTCCTGACAACATGCCCAGCCTTGAGCTCCCTCCCTCCCTCCCTCTGAAAGCAAACCCAAGGAGAACCACAGGAAGAAGGCCCTGCACCCAGGGTATTTCCAGCCCTTTGCTGGCCACAGACATGCAAGGCAGCTCCCAGGAATCCTCCCTGTCACCAGTGCTCTCCTCCTAATGTGGTGGTCTTATTCTTTTCATAGGGCTCTTTAAAATTATTTGAGACACACTTTCTCAGTGAAAATCCAAATGGAAACTGAAATAGGCAAAACTGATTTCCTTTAATTAATATACATATATTCAGAGGAATGCCCCACCATACACAGAAAACAGATATATATTTTCTTCTATGAAGATAGTTAAAGCAGAAATGTGAAGCTGACTGCAATATACGACCATTTTTAGATGGGATGTAAGAACTTCCTGAATAACAAGATGCCCTTTACTTGAACCATGGCTTGAAAAACGTCACTAGTGCAAATGTTAAGGAAAAAACAAATACCACCAACATATCTGACAGGACATAAGACAACTTCCACCGTTCTCAGTATATATTATTCTTACAATGCCACTTTCGTAGTAAGCAAATAAAGTTATTCCAAAATACATCCAACACAGCAAAACTGAACACTGCAGAAGATGCTATTTAAAGTAGGCTCAGTTAAAGATTAATTCAATTGCTTTATCCAATTTATATTCTCCACCTAAGACTCCTGGACATCAGGAAATGAAGCATTAAGATGCTTTAACAATCTTCTGCACTTGCATCTACCCTTTATGTTTCTATTAGATCCTCTGCACCCACTTATGTATAAATTCTCACTGACATAAATGGGTTTTCCATGCATGTAATTAAAAAAACCATATGCAAGAGAGACTCTTTCCTAAGCTGAGAGCATCCAGTGTCAAACACCCTGCAGTGAGTGCTGCCTGAGAGCTGCTGCCATCCTGCACAGCCCATCCCACCTTGCTCACAGCAGAGCCCACAGCAAAACTCAGCAGCTTCATAGGTACAAGGCAGGACCTTGCCATAGAGGCATGTTTTGAAACAGAAATGAGCACATGCAACTCTCCATTTTCAATGTTTGAACAAGATTCAGCCAATAAAGTAATGTTTCAAGGTTTCTGCAAGCAGTTTACTCTTCTACAACTTCAGAATTCAACTTTTCTTTTTCTTTTATTTCTATAATACTAAACAAATAAAAAGTAAAAAACATACTTCATCGTTATATAGCATACTTGTTGGGTTATTAGTTTATTTGATGCACTTCACCTTTGGAAAACACATCATTACAGCCTCTACACCTATCACCAACCAGCACTATATCTATATCTAAATATGGTGAAGCTACTAAGTTTTCCCCGTGCAAGAAGTCACATGTGTCCTTTTGGTTCATTTTATGAGGGGAGAAAGCAGCAGAAAAACAATCTCTCAGTTCACAATACAAAATAAGTAATGCTTAAGAATAACAGTAGAAGGCCTTTAACAAGCAAGACAAAAAAACCCCTCTGTGCTTCCGACCTAAATGAAACAATGGAAAACAGCAGGCTGGGGAGTGATGGTACAATTAGCTTTTCTCACTTGTTTAATTTGTTTCTTTATTAAAGTTAATAGTCATCTTAATACAGCAGGCCTACAAAATGGTAATGAAGACCAGGCAGCTAGTGGGGCTTATATTTACAGCTGCACTCAAAACAATCATCCTTGACCATTCTATAGATGCAAAGAGAGCACTTTTATAAAGCTTTATAAGTATAAAGTGTGGTGGTTTTAAGAATACGTGCAGCTTCCAATCAGCTATGGTTTCAGTAGCCAAAAGTGCAATAAACATTCAACAGGAGTAGCCTTTTAAAATTATTTGTGGAAATTAAAGTAAAACACCAGATTTTCAACTACCCATTTATGTCATCTGGATTTTACCATCCCAGAGAAACTATGGATGCACTTTTAGCCATTTTGAGTCAACAGGACATAAAACCAGTAAAGAGTAACTTGGTCTCTGGGTACTGACATGAGGGAAAGCATTCTTACTGTATTTTGTCTGATTCAGTACAAAGACAAAACCAACCCAATAACAGTAACACAATTTTACAGGGCAGCAGAGGGAAACCATTCACCCATGCTTCAGCGACCCAGAGCTAAAACTTAGGCACTGGGGACCAGTGAAGGGAAGAGGAATGAGGCTGAAATTGCCACCACTAAAACCATGCTGTATGGGCTGTTTGAAATTGGGAGGATGGCTCATCAATTTAAACATTTTCTGGATGCTGAAGGGCCCCCAGGCCCAGCAGATGCTGTATCCCTGAATGCTCAAGCAGTAACAGATTTGGCCACTGCAGGCTGAGCTGATTAGGATGGGAACACCAGTGGAAGACGTTACATAGGCCAGAAATGCTGGAGAAAACAGCTTGGGAAAGTATGGTCTACAGGGAAAAAAGTAACAACATTATAAGTTTTAAAAATGCAATGACCAATAAAAACAACAACACAGCATTACTAAATTTGCTATAGAGGCATGTAGGGTAGAGTAGAAATGGGGTATTTCGAAAATATGTGGTAAGAGACAGTCCTGCTGCAAGGCCTTTGCAATCAAAATTAACAAGGCAGAAAACCAAAAATAGGCAGTAATATCTGAGAAGACAGTATTCCTAAATGACTCCCTTACACAAGGAATTGGATCCAGATAGAAGAGGGCAATTTTAAGACAATGTTTCATTTTTTAATATGTATCCCAATGAGAATCACAATCAATCTTACTCTCTAGTCATCCTACAAGCCTATTATGAGCTTTCCCCAATGTCCTAGGGTGACTTTATGATGCAGAATTGTATCCCCATTTGTCTGTTTAGCCCTTGCAGACCAAACTTCCAGTCTCTGCTGCACTGCTGCACATCCTGTTGCTCAAAGCATATGAGACAATTTCACATGCATGGAGACTGATGAGTAGGGCCCACAGGTGATGGAATTGCCTCTAATGGTGAAAACTGCTTTTGAGAAAAGAAGAAAAATGGAATAAAGACAGAGGAACAAAGGGAAAACTCTTGGCAGCAGCCAGCAAAAGCAGGAGAAGAGCAGGAATAAGAGCAACAGGCTGTGGCTTTGCTGAAGGGGCCAGAGCTGCTGCTGGAAGGCAAGCACAGGTCAGGGCATCTCAGGCACTGCCCAGCTGTCCCAGAAAGCACCCCAAATCCAGTGCACAGGTTGACAAACATGTATCAGCATCAGGTGTGCCCCACAGTTACACCAGTCAAGCTTGGTGTCCAACTGCTGACACTACACTGTGCCACAGAAGCCCAGCTGCAGCCTTGGCCCCACTGTCATCACCAGCCTGAAGCCAGCTTAGTACAAGAAACACTTTCTGTTTGCTTTGGGAGTGAAGTCAGTGAGCTATTCTGAAAAACCAAACTCCATTTATTTATGTTACTTCTTGTCTACTTTTAAATCTCTATCAGTATGTGTAAGACTTGGCTTTAAAACACTAGAACCCCACAAATGCCATTTATACAAATTGTTAAACAAGACTTTCATCCACCTTAAATTAAGATACACCATCACAGAAGTTTCCACATTATACCTTCCACAAAGCCTGAATTAATAAGTCACCAAATCAATTAAATAAGACAGGCAAGCAACAAGTATCATTCCTGTAAATAGCATATCACTAAAATATATTTTCCCATTTCATTAAAGCATACTCTTAAGAATACAATTATTTGCATTGTTTATGCTCCTCTCAGCCTCCCAGGCTGCTGAGAAAAGCTTGCCCACTGGTGGGAACTGGAGGAATAAGATTGCCTGACCCAGTGCTGATTATTCAGCATTGACTTCACTTTGAAGAGTCTTCCAATAAAAAGGAAAAAAAAAATAAACCTATCACACCACTTTAAAAATTGCAGACAGCATTTCTAACCTCGGTCCTTTTGCATTACTGCACTAATGCCTGAAAAAGCTATAGTAGGAGAGAGAAAGTCATTTAGGCAGCTCCCTTCATGCCACCACCATGGCTCAAAGGGACAGAAATCAAGAAACATTAGAATCAATATAAGCCAATTAGGACATTAAGGAAGAATAAACCACGCAGAACTTAAACAAAATCTGTTAAAAGGCATGGAGTAAGCAGACATTTCTGAATAGAGAGTAACTTATTTTTAGAGTAGAGATACTCTAGGTTTTGCATTTCCATATCCTGGTACTTAGTGCTGGGATAAGCGACAAGGAGGTTTCCAGCTGAAACACAGGAGGGCCCATTTGACGTGAAATACTTACAAGCAGGACCGACACAATCTGATTGAAATCCTTTGGATCTGAAGAAGAATGGATGTTTCTTTATATATACACATCTAAATCACACTCATCCCTGAATGGAAAACACGCTCTACTGAAAATCAAATCAGAACCTGGGACTGAAAGTGTGGTCCAGCTACTAACAAAGGATTTATTCACATTCTTTTTTGTCATTCTTGCAGAATGGGTGGTTTAGCTTAAGCTGAGACTTCCCATTTACAGGTATACAATAAGCCAGCTGGGTTTTTTTCATTCTTTGGAGCAGCTGCCAACCTTAGCCCTTGGTGATGCAGCATTCATAAGTGCCACACCCATTGCAGGGAAGAGGCAGGATGTACACGGGTCCCCAGCTGTGGATGCCAGAGAAATGACAGCTGTCTGAGCACTGCATCCCTGTGCACTGCCTCAGCATCCTCAGCAGAAAGAGGACAAGAAGCTGCAGCTCCTCAGGCCACAGACCTCCCTCCCAGTTCCTGGACACCACGGTCCAAACAAAGCAAATGATACCCCAGGAAAAAGCACAGAGGCCGAGCACTGGGTTTTATTGTACCCAGAAATCCTGCTCTGGTTTAGGCTGTCTGCTGCATTGGGGCTGCACCACTCTGATCCCAGGGCTGTCACTCCCCATTTGCAAACTGGGGGCAAAGGGCTGGTGGGCAAAGGAGGGCAAGAAGGTGCCTTTTGGGAGTTACAGCCTCCAAGTCAACCCATCTGACTGAGCCACCAGCACCACAAACTCCCAAATGTGCACACCTAAAGCTCTGTGCTGCAAATGAGAGCTAGCACAACCCATTTCTCCTGCTTGGGGAAATCATGCCCATGAGTCTAGAAGGGTGGGAAGGACAACAAGCACATCAGACCCAAGCAGGCAGGTGTAGACATGCAGTTACAGAGGGAATGACTTTTAAGCCTTCCTGTTATAAGTAAAAAATATATTTAAGAAACCATGATGGCAACAAAGTTGCATCAGATGTGGAACTGGACAAAAAAGAAAAGCTCTCTTAATTTGTTCAATGTTTAACTTTCCAGATTTGGTGGGGGTTCCCCTAGATTACTTCACACTAGACATTTCCCTGCTATTCTTAACACCACCTCATTGAATTAGTAAATGAGATTAGATCTCAGCAAAAAAGGTTTTCTTCAAGATTCAGCAGCTAACTGAAAACGAAAGCAAAAAGAGAAGCCTGCCCTGTGATGAAAGAACAAGTAAAAGAGCAATCACATCAGAAAACCAGTGCCCAGACCTCTAAACAGCAAAGCAATTGCATGTGTCAAGTCCCCATAACAAGATGGTGCCAGCTGAGGCTTATGTTAAAACTGTGCAATAAAATTAGATGTCTGGAGTCTCTGTCAGACAAATGATGCTATCTCATTAATGGGATTACACAGAAAAATCGGAGGGATTTCAGTCAAGAGGAATAAAATGATTAAGGATCAAAAAAGCGTGACTCATGAAAGCAAGTAGGAACTGGATGCTGTGCTCTTGCCTGAAAAGCCTAAGTCTCAGAACCAGATAGGTCTGGTGGTACCAGCAACACCACAGCATCTCCTGCCTTACCCTCAGAATAACAGGAATAGATCAGACCTGCCAGAGCAAAAGAATCACATTTTAAAATTCCAGCTTTTTTATGACAATGCTACTATTGTATCAGTAAGCAAAAAACTAAAAATCTGAGGGGAAGGAGGACAGGAAAGTTAATTACCTATTAACAGCTGGCAGGAAGAACACATTTATTCAGGAAAAAAGAAGGGAAAAGAGGTTGTGACTACAGACAGTGGGTAAAATTGAAGCCTTTCATTTATTAACAGGAGAAGATTTCTAAGCCACAGGAACAACACCTACACATGGAATCTTCTTCCCAAGACAGGTACTGAAAATCATAACAGCTGAATCACCTGAAGAGGGTCTGGCCACTACCTCAAAACCACCATCACAAGACTCCAGCACTGACAGGAGGTAAACTAGCTATAGGGGAAGGGGAGAAGTAGAAACAGTCCAAAAAGGAAAATGGGAGTGTCATGGTTGCAGATGTTCCCTAGTCAGTACTACTATGCTATACTGCAGGAAAATAAATGAATAAATAAAAGAGATCTAAATATAGAATGAGATTCTCTTCACTGAGGGGTTCAACATCTCTCTGCAATTCTTTTCCAATTGAAGGACTGTATGTTGAATAAAAAGCTTCATTTAAATCCTATACACATTCACGAAAATAAACTGATTTCAGAAAGCATTATTATGCCTGACCTCTCTCACTGGGGGTGAAAGCCAGATACTTTTTGAACCATTTTGCTCATAGCTAATATTCCCTAAAAATTCATTAGATGTCAACATGAGGACAAAAAGCATCATCATGGAAGAGCAGATGCTGCGAGCTACCCTACAAAGCTTATTAGGGTCGCTTCCCCTGCATTCCTCTGCGTCAGCACAGGGCAGCTCTGCTTCAACACCCAGCAGCAGAGTCCTGCTCCTGGCTAATTTGACAGGCAGAGAGTCAAACACTTGGGAAGTGACACTTCCCAAGAAGAAACTTTGCTGAGGGACTGCCAGGCCTGGACGTGCCCAAGTAGAGTATGCCAAGAGAAGCAGGGGAAAGCAATTTCTTCCAACCCCACCTCACTCACATCAGACCCCCCCCAGCAGAGAAGAGCATGTGTGTGCACATGTTTGAGTACACAACACACACAGCATCAAGCAACAGCTCTCCTGGAGTTAACATTTTACAGAGCAGGGGAGTATGAAGCCCAGTTCCCTCCATTTTCACTGAGACCCTTGAGGGCAGGTGGATACTCCCCACAACTGGCAGCCAGCCTGGGTGAAGGAGATTTGGTTGCCAAGCCCCAGCTGTCAGCACAGGCCAGACTGGTACCCAGCTCAGTCTGCAAGGCAGCCCATGGCTCTGCAAGGCCTATGCAAGCTCTGTGATCAAGGAAAACGGCTCCAAGAAAAGATGCAAACACAGCAGATTTGTTCCCTATTTTTTATGTTTTCTTACCACAGAAGAACACACTCGAGGCTCTTAAGCCATTAAACTTTTTAAAAGAGGAATAGCCTTTGCAGAAGCTCTGCTTTGATGTAGCTGGGCAAATTGATCTTGCTGCCTATCCAAATCAAGATGTAAGTCTCCTGCCCCGTTTTTTATCTTAAAAAAACCCCAAACAAACAAATTAAAAAAAACCAACCAAACAAACCTCAAGTTTTAAGCTTCAACACCAGCCCTTACAGAAATAATGTCAGTGTTTACCACCAGCAGTTCATCACAGGCTATTAGAAATTCTCCACAATTTGCATCATGACATGTAACCCAAACCTTTTCTTCCTCAAGCCCAAAATTTCTGGTCAGAAATGCTCAATGACTTTTTTGATTCAGAAACTTTATAGTAATAGTAGCAGTTAATGGAACTTTCAGAGCTGTGTTGGTTACTTCAGGCTCTTTAGAGCTCTCACAGTCACACACCTCCACAGTGGTCTCACTCCCTCAGTTTATACTTCTGAGTACCTTGCATCCAGTGTGAGTCCGGGTCTTCATGAGGGGAGTTGTGGTGCACAGCTCAATGGCTTCTGGTTCATGGAAGATCACTGTCGGGAGAGGCTCCTTACGAAGAGTTAGGACATTCAACTTAGTCTTTAACATGGTCTGAAAGTGCTAAACAGAAAAAGAAAAGAAATTACCTCCTGTTCTAGTGCAGAAAAATGAGAGCTAATAATTGGCTGTGTCTGCATGTTTCACTTGCTGTTCAATGGCTCACAAGCTTTCCTGGGGAGAATTAACAAGTTCTATGACTTGAGAGCATTCATTACTATCAGCAATGTGGAGACTATTTTTAATTTATAAAGATATACACACACAAAGTGAAAGGATTCATTACAATTCACGTATGTTCCACAAAGGGGCTAAATTTGACCTCTGATCATTTGCAAGTATATAATAAAGCTGTTCATGGACCCAGCTCCTCTACTAATGTCCACAGGGAGGAAGAACAGGGGATCAAAGACCATCAAAAGAACTATGAATTCATCCATCCTTGTCCTCCTTCCTCTGACCTTCGTAGATGTTACCATTCCCACTGAGCTGAACCCCTCACTGGTTTGCCTTTGTCATGTGAATTTTATAGTCTCTTCCTTTGTAAGCAATAGTTTCTGTAGTCTCCAATGTAAAGGTCACTTTTGGTACCAACGAATAGATGTCACTCAAAACTTGTCACTTTCTTAAACAGACTCCTCAGGCTTAGGTGAAGAACTATCCAAGTGGACTTACGTAATGTAATCAAATTAACTTTGAAGATTTCTCAGCAATTGCTTAGAGTGAGTAAAGTCAATCCTTGAAAGACTTCCAAATCAATTTTGTGGAATCAGGGGAGTCAAGAGAAATTTTTTAACATTGATATTTCTTTGAACTGATCTTCATTTGAAAAACTGAACACTTTCACATGCTACTACTTATCTAAGAGAGAAAAAATGAAAATTAACCAAATCAAGGTAGTAACGCACCACAGCACTGTCTAGTGAAATAAGACTTTATCTAAACTTTGTAAGTTGACTCTTATCAAGCAGCAATTATTAGACATATGTGCAATGATTACTCCAGATTACTTTCATCTAAACTAGACCATTTAGTCACTAAACCATTAGTCATTTGTTCTGACTTTTGATAGGAGATTCTAAACCTGCTTTGCAGCCACCCCTTCTCTCAGTCTCCACTTTACCTCTGCAGGGCAGACAAGCATTACAGGGTCTGGCTTGCAGAGAAAGAGATGCTTAGTGATTTCCCAGAACCATGCAAGAAGTCTCTGTCAGGGCTAGAAAATCAACACAGGTCCTTGTTGTTCAGTCCTGTCCTTTAGACAAAGAGAGTGTCTATTCAACATTTTATTTATACACAGGGGATAAATCAACAAGTTAGATACTATGCCGGTTTTCCATGGATTTTTGTGGATATGAATACTCCTTTGAAAATAAACTTGCTACCAGATCATAAATACTTTATCATGGACAAACTGAAAGCCCGTTGATACACTTTTGTAACAGTTTAGTCCTTAGTCTGTCAGTGTTTAGGTCTAATAATTGTTATGCTACTGGAAGTACAGCATTTCAAACACTCATAGAAATATGCTCAAGGCATATACACTAATGGTCTGTGAAAATAATACTTGCTCACCTGTTTCCAACATAAAGTTACAGCCTGTTAACAGCAATACTTTAGGGCTCTGTGGTGTATGTGCAAGCATTCAAGTTTTCATCCCAGTGAAGCACTCTACTCATACTATTTTTCATCTGCTCATATTACACATTACCCCATTCACTCTCCCAAATACAGCTCCAACAAAAAAGTACTCCATTTAAGATAAGACATTAATGAATATTCTCTGACATGTTCCTGAAGATAACAGCTCTTTGACAGCTAGGATTACTAAACTGACTGAGAAAACCTACTCCATCTTACCTTTAGATTTCAAGTAACAGCCTTTTGTTTGGAGTTTCCTAGGCCTCTCTAGTGGGGTCCATACCAAAGGCTAAGCAGCAGGTAGAAAGCCATGACAAGTACAAAGCAAGTGGAAGGTTTGAGATGCTGTGTTTGAAGGAGCATCATTGATTACCAGCTGCAGTGCTGGGCTGGCTGGTCCCACTGGCTAACTGCTGTCTGCTACAGCTTGACCTGCTTTTATCTGTAGGCTTAGGTCTGCTAACCTGCTGCTGAGGTTGTATTTCTGGAGGAGAAAATATGCAGAAGGCAAAGGGTGCTGGAGCTCAGGCCCAGCCATGCACAGGTCACAGCGATCTCCCCTGCAAATAATCCCTTTTCAAGCCCAGGGAAATGCTGCCTCCAGGGCTTTCTGCTGCTGTCTGGTGCATGCAGGGGATGGAAGAGGAAGGAAGAGATGGAAAAAATCTACTATTAACCTTAAGTCGTACTTTTTTCCAAGTAAGCCAGTTTTAGATCAACAGAGATAATGGTTGTGAAATAATCAGGTTGAAGAACCTGTCCTAGCATTTAACGTTTCCCTCCCTTGAGTGCTGAAAGAGCTGTGTTTCCATAAATGATCTGTTTACAGGGCTTCTCCCATAAAGAATGGTGCTTCCATTAGACAATAGATGTAAAAAACTCCATTTAGCCCTCCTGAGCAGTGAGCTTGGACCTGCAAAATGGTTGTTCTCCTCTGCTTGACATCTCTATGAACTTCAATGGGACTACAGACAGAAAGGGCACAATTTGACCAAAATGAAGAAAACTACGGCAATGATCTATCTTTTATTTCATGTGGTAACAACTACATATACAATCTTAAACAAGGAAAAGCCTACTCTGTTCCTTACAAAGGCAATTCAATACTTGTATGAGCAGCAAGTTGGAGCAGTTGGGTGCCAAAAACACGAGAGCACAATTGGCAGCAAACAGCTGATTAGTTGCCAGAGAAGTGCAGAAAGGATTGGGAGTGGACGCAGAAATAGCCTTAGCTTTGGCCCACAGGGCTAATGCAGACCACGCTGTGCTCCCTGCACAGGTCATGTGATGGCTGCCATAAGAAAATCAAATCTCTGCCAGCAGACATCACACAGGGAGCCCCCAGATAAGCACGTTATTTAAACACATGCCTAACTTTCACTATGTGAGCAGTCGCAGTAAAGCACACGTGGGTAGTCAATGGGATTATTCATGTGCTTTAAGCCAAGAACAGGATAAAGTGCTTCACTGAACCCATTTCTTGGGTTTCCACTCCAAACTGGCATCGCCTGCAGAAACTGTTGGCAAAAGCTGACCTACAACAGTAGCCAATGTATTTTTTGAGAAGAGGCATTCACTCTCCACTGCTGTGAACTCAAAATATTTCTTTAAAGTGCTTTAAGTTCACAAAGTTCTTGAAAAGCATGATTTTGGCAATCCAGTGAATAAAGTTTCAGAGAACATTATACCATTCACATTTTATGTGCCAGAACCACTAGGTTCATTTGGTGGCTCTTATACTGAAATTCACCATCAGAAGATATTCTTGGATGGCATGATTATATCAACAGCTCAAAACTACACATTGCTCATTCTTTATCCATTTACATGGTGCTACTGATATGAATTGATATTTGAAAGAAATTCAAGGAGTAACATAATAGTAAGAAATTGGCAGTAAGTTTAAAAATACCTTGAGCAAATGAAAATACCTTAAATGCCAAAGAAAGCATCAGACCTGTAATTAGCATTGTATTTTCCTAATTGCTAAACACTGTATCATGCAGAGCAAAATTTAAGTAATGCTGCCTGTAACACTGGACAATCGTCTTAATTCAAAACCATAGTTTTGCTTGTTCAAGGATTCAAGTTCCACGAGTTTATTTTGCTTAGTTGACCCATTTTGATGGCAACCTTTCCCCCCTGCAGAAAACCAAATAATATAGGCATAATAGGGCATAACTGGTAACCCAAATCCATAACTGGCTAATATTGTCACTACAGAGGTCCTGTCTCTTGCCTCCCTGGTGACCCTCAAAGTGCTCCCTATTTCAATGAAAACCCTTCCATCACTAACACTCTTAGCTACCCGTTAATTGAATATAAGAATCAAGAACTTCTGTGTTGTTTAACATATATTTTGTTATCAGCTCAACAGTCACACATTAGCTCTAGACCAACTAGTTCAGAACATTCAACTTGTAAATTTTACGTGCTGAATATTTAGTTCAGGCACTATTTCTGTTGTGGTTAAAACTAAAAATTAACAGCATTTGGGTTTTGGTTTAGTCTGTCAGCAAAAATGCAGTCACTTCCAAAACTCAGGCCAAATATCTTGGAGAAAATAACTATGATTCCATGCAAGGAAACATGACTTGGAGGAGAAAATTATGCGCTGGAATTTGTAATAATAATGCTCTTCATCTTCAGGTCTTGACAAAACAGTCACTGCTGTTCACAATATTGAGTATTCAGCAGCCAAGCCTAGTGGATCTCTTGCTTTTCCTGATGGAAATAAAGGCCCAAATTCAAAAATCTAAGAAAGGGTTACATATTGGATAGGAGTTTAAAAATAAATGTGAAGAAAGAGGGGACTGTAACTCATTGTAACCTGTAATCCAGCAACAGGGGTTAAGCAAAATAAATACATTTTACAGGTTGACTGGGTTGCAACATGGTGATTGAAAGACAAGTCTTCAACACCTTAGCCCTCATCATTCTCTCTTAACATCGCATTACAATGACTGCGCAAACTGGCATCATCATTTCCAGATGACCTGTACTTGGCCAATTTTGCCAAAGATGCACATTGAATCCAAATACAAAAATGACAGGCTATTAACTTAAGAAAAAGAGTAATTCTAAAAGTTCAAAGACTCTGAAAGATAGATCTGCCAGAACAAGAATGAGTCCTCTGGGCAGTTTATCCTTCTACAGCACCTACAGAGGAATTCCCAGATGAAATCCATGTTAGTGCATCAGCAAAAGATGAAGGGAAATTGAAAAATAATCTCTATAATTTACTATTTCAGCACAAGTACCTCTCTACCTCTGAAATCCATCTGGAATGAACCCAGAACTTTTCAGCAGCATCCTACAGCAAGACAAAGCAGCCTAGGAGAGGAAAGACAACTAAGGGAATTGAACTGCAAGAGAATTTGAGAAAGTACAAATGTTCCTTTTCACCTGTTCCCAGTGGGATTTGACTACCAGCATATCCAGTCTATAGGTACAAGCGGAGATGACAACACAATAGACCTTTAGCACTATGGTTACCCCATGAGTTATATGGGCACAGCTGTGAGCTGAGGACCACCCAAACCCAAGCCTCCAGCTTTTCAGCAAGGAAAGAATTCTGATCTGTATGAAAACTGATCCATTTCAAGGCTTTGTTTTGTTTAAGGCAAATCTGTCCAGTACAGGTAAATGTCATCTCTGATCCATTTCTTGTTAAACAAATACTGCTAATACAGTTTAAATGCTTTCCCTCCCCCACATCAAACTATATCATGCTTTATTTATTTATCTTTTAGTAGCAGTTCATATAAATATTGTACTGAACACTGCAATAAAACCCTCTACAGAAGGGATGGAAGTCATTTATAGTGATAAAGTCAGAAATCATCCCATCAGCAGCCTCCTCTGTAACACAAAACTGACTGGCATGCACAAAATCAAGACCATGTCACGACTATACTCAAGCAGCTCCATCCCAAGCAACCTTCTTGAAGCTAATCCAACTCCAGAAATCTGGTTATTGAAAGCTTATCTCATCTAGCATCTCAAGACCTATATTTTGCCAGCCTACCAAAACAAATCTGTGTAATCTCTTTCAGGTAACAGATGCTATTTATGTGAAAAATTATATCATTATGTCTGAATTTTCATCTTTCAATCACAAAGAAGTGGAAACGTGTGGAAGTGGTAAGACAGGCTTGCCTTCTGGCACCCTGTGATACATTTTGCAAGTAGAGGAGCTTGGACAGGCCCATGACACAACTTGGCATGACTCAGCAGGCTGAGGGCATGGCATCCCCAAGGATCTTGGGACAAAGCATTTGGGAAATGTTCCACAAAACAAAAACCAACCAACCGAGCAAACTTTTTGCCCCTTCTCCACATATCCAATGACCATGCATGGTTGCACATAAGAGACTCAAGCAGTGCCTGCCATCACTTCCCCTCTCATGTCCCCATGCTCCTTCCCCCCTACCCAGCAGACAGCACAGGAGGGAGATGGGGTGGCAGAGGGAGTTTGGGCACAGAAAGGAATAATCTGCATTTGACAGGATAAGCTCTAATCTTTATGACAGGAAAGCAAGAAGATGATGGCATCAAAGCAAGCAGGGCATGAGACTCAGGAAAGAAAAGCACCAGGAGAGGCAGCACTACAAACAGCGCTGCCAGGCAGGGCCCCTCCTGGACTTCTCCTGCATTACTGAGTGTAATAAGGGAGTCAAGGAAGGGAGGTTTTGCTCTGATGGCAAAACCTGTAGTATACAGAAACAATAGATACATGAAAGGAAAGGGACACAAGACTGCAGACAGAAAAGGATGACAAAGTACATAGGAAACTAAAATCAGCTGAGTGTCAAAAAACCTCCCAGAGAAGATCCAACTGGATCTTTGCATGCAAGTACTGAGAATTATTCCACCTCACCCTGACATCAACTTCTTGGCAATATTCTTTTTCCTGTGGTGGAAAGACATATCTCTTAAAAACACATAATTATTGAGATTTCATAAACAGAACCGGCATTCCCTATCAATAACTGTGATCACACAGCTGCCTGCGTGACGCTGCCCACATTGCCTTGTTTTCTTACAAGTTTAAAGAATTTCTGTTTCCTCACAATTTAATTCATGTGAAACGTTTTGTTCTGAGACCCTGTGTACTTCAAGTTTGCTCTGGCTGAATGCCCCCATTCTGTTGCCAAGCTTATGTGATTCCGATCAGCAGAATTGCTGCCCAAACAAAACAGTCCCAGATACAAATATCCTCCAAACTGCAGGGAACTTCAGAGCCAGATGAGAATTTCATGACTGATCCTCTAACATCTCTCTATCATCAGTCAAACTAAACCCCAAACTAAACAAATCTAAGTATACAGGATATTCAGAGACTAAGTTCCCAGTTTTGTCACAACTGCTCAGAACCGAAAGCCTCACTACAGAGATTCACATCAGAGTAGGAAGGAAGGAGTCAATATTTCAGGACACTCAAAATCATGAAAATAAAATAAGACCTCCCCAAGACATGAGTGGAGGAGGAAAAAAAAGTCACAGTACCACAGTACAACGTTCTTTCATCATTCTCTATATTACCTTGCTTAAATTCCCAGGCTAATATTTCAGTGGAAATTAGGCATGTTGGATAGAAGACAAACATCTAAATATTTATGTTTTGGCTTTTACAATCTTTTACCTACTGACGATTGTTAAATATATTTTGAAATAAGCTGTAGTTTCCAATGCCTAGTGTTCACGCCATATATATTTTATAACAGAACATTTTTTTTGGCGTCAATAGAAATAAAATATAAAGAAACTTCAGCAATATATCAACAGAGCTGTTCTCATAAATAACTACTACCAAAGTTTTGGCCCCAGAAATTACTGTTAACTCTCATATTCTAATAACTTTGTCACAACTGAACTAGTTCTGGAATTTTAAACTAGATTACAGTTTCAAAGATAGCAGAATTTCTCAATGGAAGCAGAAGACTTTATCAGCTCCAGCATTTTTTCAGGACAAATGGCAGTCAAAATACAAGTCCAAGACAAGGCTTTAAAATAAAAAAGGAAAACTAGAAATAAATTAAGAAATAGGAGCAGACAAGAAAAGAAAGAACAAAATAGAACGTGCAGCAGCATAGACACATCAAGGTCATTCACTTTGATTTTGATTTGACCCTTAAGCTGCTTTCCAACTTATTTTTCTCCTAACATGAGTTTCCAGTACATGTATTATTTGGTATAGTTGGCCCAATATTAAAACAATGGAATCCTGAAGCATGAAGGCAGCTGTTGCTTTTTCAATTTGCCCTTGGAGGCTTTCCAATAATTTCTGTGTCAGAGGATGCTTTAAAAAGTTTTTTCTTCTCACTCTGTGCCTGGCACAAGCCCATCTCAGACAATACCTGCCAGCCAGCCACTGCATTCTCCAGTGCAGCCCTTTCAAAACCAGTGTTTCACTCTGACACTCTTCTCCTTCATTTTTTGAAATAAATCAATAACTTGGTAAGCAGTTATATAGTTCAGTGACACCTCTCTTGCCTTGCTAAGACTTATTTTCTGAGACAGGGATATGGACTGGGTGACAAGGACACCTGCTACAAATAAGGAATCTGCCCTGATTATTTGCTACAAGTAACACTGCTTAACACTGTGGAGAAACAAAGTCTACAAATTCTTGACAGAAAAGGTTATGTATTGCTTAAATATATATCAAATTAATTTCTGGTCTAATGAATCATTGTATGTACAGCTGCAAAATAGCAAGAACCCATTCTTTCCCTAAAGCTCTTTTATCACTGAGTCCTTTGATGCCAGTGTACAGCACTGCCTTTTCCAAGTCAGAACCACCTCCAAGATTTAAACCTGGCTTTCCTGAGAGATTCTCAGAACAGGTCCTCCTATTTCCCATGGACACAAGCCACTTCCAAGGGAATGCACCTCATCTTTAGCAAGTCAGTCTTTTTGGGAAGCCTTCATCAGGGTGTAGCCCCTCGGCCCTTGCAAGGGATGAAGAAGAAGCCTGGTGGCTTTGGCCTTCCCCCCACCACACACATCCCCATGAGCACCATCAGCATCTGCCCCAGAGCATCCCCAGGGAGCTGGGTCTGGCACCACTGCTGTCCCACCACAAGGAACCTCCCCAGCCCTGACTACACTCACAGGCATTTCATCTCCTGCAACACTACTCCTTCCCCAACTCCAATAGCAAATTATTCATCATGGGGGAACTCTGCCAGGACTTACAGCTATACAAACCTTTGAGCAGACAATGCAGAATACAGATGAAAATTGGGTCTCACTGCAGAGCAGATACATAGCCACTACCCCAGGGCAACTTCACACAGCAGGTCTTTACACTTCTTTAAGCCATGAATAGAAGTAGTACACTAGAGAGCCTACATCAGAAATATGGGATTCTACAGAAAGTGATCAAAAATACCTTTCTACAAAGTGTCTCATTAATTCAGCAAAACTTTGGAGTTGGATAATTGACAAGATTTGCATCAAGAAACCTTTACAAAAATCACACCAACTCATTTACATTTCTGTTTCTCCTGCAACTACCTTACTTGTTAAGCTGAGCCAAAACAGCCAGATGCAAAATTACTCTGCTTTGTTCATTTCAGAATGAGTCAAATAAAATGGCTGAGGATGGTGCTCCCCTTCATTAAGGCCAGCAGGGCCCATGGGCAGGACAGCCCTCTAATATCCACATCCCCCAGACATAAAGGTTAAATCTGAATAGTGCTTTCAAGGTTTTTCCAAAAGTAATTAATCTTTTTTGATGCTTCCATTATTCTGGTTTTCAAAGAATAATTCCTCAGTGCTTGACAAGATGGAGACTAAGCTTCTGACTTCTTGCAATTTAGTTGTTCAAACCTGGAAATACTTGGAAACTCCAGCTTCTCTATAAAACCTCCATTTCTTCCTCTTTACTTGTCAGCAAAGTACAGATAATTTTGCAGAAGCTTAACTAATCCCTCAGTTGAGTATTAAGTTTCAAAACGCTAGTGGTTATACATATATATATATACACACATATCTACAGTTCTAAGAACAAAGAGGGGGGGAAAAAAAACAAGGGAAAAAAAGCAAATCCCTCCAGAAAAGAAATAAAATATGCACCATGAGAGTCAACCAGATGCCCTTATCCCCTCAAGGCATGGTTAATATACTATCTGCCAGTACATACGGGACCAATTAAAAAGAGCTAACTGCTCACACAGGCGCTGCAGCGTCACTCTGGAGGAACCCACAATCCATTAAACAAACTCATTCAGAGTAACTCCATTCTGGAAACACGTGCTCATTCATAACCAAATCCCAGTCTTTTGGAATTTCATATGCCATCAAAAAAAACCAACCCTGCTTCCACAGAAATCACTGGCAAAACAATCTGAAGTTCAACACGAACAGAACTACCTCATCTTTACTGCTGATTTACACGTGCTACTACCTGCACCTACATGAAGAATTACTACCACTTCTTACCAGAGAAGTAACTGTCTTGGTCTTACACTTCAAAATCGACAATGAAATTAAGTGCACTGAATGATGGAAATAATGAATTGTTTAACTAAAGGAAACAGAAAAGTTCAAAACTATCCAAATGTTCCCTTCCAGCAAGAGCAGCAGAAGTGGAAGACTTCAGGCATGTACAAGGATCATCATTCAACCTCTACACTGTGAAAGCTACTTCCTGTGTGTCCAGTAAGTACACTCTCACTTTTGTCCAATCTGCTCCAAACTTTGTTCAACACAGCAACGACTTACAAGTTTCTACACACAAAAGACCTACAGAATAAAGAATTCCACTCAGGAACAATTCTCAGTACAGTCTCAACTTTCCTCCCTCCTCCACTGATTGCTCACCACCACCAACACCATCCATTCTCAGCCACTTTACAACCTAAGTAACTTTGTATTGAAAAAAACCTGTGTTTTCAAGTTTGGGCTCAACTTTGAGAAATGAAGCTGCAAAAGAAATGTAGGTGAGAGGGTTGTTTATGGGGAGGAGGGATTATTATTGTTTGTTCATGCAAACCCTGTCAGTTATTGCAAGTAGCATTATAACATGCTTTAAGCTTAGAACAAATGAAGTAATATAGAATACCAAGATCCAAGGAAGGGGATCTGGGATGTTAAAGCCCTGACCTTCTCTGGATGCAGATCTAAAATATATTCCTGTAATACAAGATGGAAATATTATGAATACTCACTATATTTACAGACCCCTGTCTGCCTTTGTCAGGCAGCTAGTTAAACAGATGTGAAAGAACCAACAAAATTAAAATAACGTGCCTGCCCAGCATTTCCCCACTATTTTCCTCCCTTGCCCCTTCAATTTAACTTCGAAGCATTAGTGATGCAGTTATTCCAGCAACCCTCAAAGCACACAGAGCTGTAATTCTGGAGGATATGTTAATAAGGTGGCTTTTACCAAACTTGATACAGCTGAAATCTAAATTATTTACCCTGAAAGAGAAGGGATTAAAAGAATTTAGGAGCCTCTGATAAAATATTAAAGTATTGAATCCTGTGAATACCTATTAGTCATTTCTCTAGGGAAAAAAGTATCAAGACAAATATTTCTTTTAATAAAGGAAAGGCATATATTTGGCTGAAAGAACATACTCAACTCTGATGCAAAATGTTTGAGCAGCTTTACACATTCAGCCCTCTATAATTATACCAAGACTGCTAAAAATTCCACTTTCATAACCACCACCACCATCACCAATAAATAAGTGTCAAAATAAATCTAGTAGATTATCATGCAAAAATGTGTCCTCTATAGCTTAATCTTGAGATAATGCTTTCTATAGCATGTCTTTCTGCCCAGATTTGCAGCTCTTGTTACTTGCATTCTGACCACTAAGCACAAGGGTCATTGATCTCATAATTCATTTTTTTCATTAAATTCTTCATGCTGCAGCCCTGCTGATGGCCTCTCACCTCTGTTTATCTAAGGTGTTTGCATATAGAATGGTCATACAGTTCTTCGAAAGTTCTGCAAGCCATACTCACTGATGTCAAGGACAGTAATTTAGTCAAAAGAAAAGAAATTTAAAAAATAACCCAAACATTTAGAGGTAAACTGTAAATATAAGGCAGGTGGGATGAATGTACACAGGGATTCAATATGAATCTTCAGTGACACTTCTCCATTGGCTAGCCTCAATTTTGCAATGAAGAATTCACACAAGACTTTTCAAGGGAATCTTTAAGTTTCCTTCTTCCACAATACTTTTTGGAAAAGTAACTCTCTAAGTGTTTAATGCAGTTTCTTATGTTTGGAAAGCAAGGATCATTTACAAAGCAATTAAAAATAATTTAGAAACCAGTCCACAGCAGGGATGATCAAGACCAACCAGTCTGACAGAACACCACCCTCAGAAGGGAACCACTGTGGAGAGCCTCTGTCAGCAGAACTACCCAGCAGCCAGGGCACAGTGTGACAGCTCCACAGGATTTGTGCCTCATCACCACACACTTCCCTCAGAGCTTCCTTACAGCTGCTGAGATCCCCAACACTGCCCACTGCAAAGCTGCTCTGCCTACACCCTCATCAGGAATGCTCAGCACAAAACATTCCATGTGGGCACAAAATAAGGCTTTGCCTCTAGGTCTCCACTTGGGAAATCAAAAGGTAGTCAGACCTGAACACCCAGAATGAACATTTCTCTTGCTGAGGGGTAATTCTGAGCTCAATGGCAGATGGCTGTTTTCCTGCTCTCCAAGCACTACCATTATTTAGAGGAAAGTCTGTAAAAATGTTTGTACTGTTGGTAAGTTACTTGGGAGACCACCACAAGTAAAATATTTTCATTTTTAAAGAAAGTCTGTCATTTCAGTCCAGAAGCAAAGCTTGAAACAGATAACCTCAAAAGTGGAAAGTCTCGGGCAAGATGTTAACTGAAGTCACAGATTTTCAGAGGGGACTTAAACTCCACATCAATTAATCACCACTAGTTCCCCTCCTACAGACCAACCTTTAATCCAACTACACTATTTTTAGTGTGAGATGGCTTGAAGAACAGAAGGTATCCTTGTTTGATTTTTTCAGTTTTGGATCCCAGGTTGTCTGACTGGAACAGATTTTCAGATGACATTAGAAAAGCCTCTGAAATAACATCAGTCAAGTTTTGCATGCACAGCTATTTGCACAAGCCAATTCTACAGTTTTACAAGACAATTGGCTACATAAACATCTGGCTGCTCCATTCCCAGCAGCTGATGAGCGAAGGGGACCTTTGATCATTCAACAAAGCCAATTCCCTCCTGGGTAAAATCCAGCAACCACCACAATTCAAGGGTTCCAAGTTTTGCTGTTTCCCTGTCCTGAAGCGCTCATTGGCTATCACACACATCTCAGTGTCATCCACAGCACAACAGAGAAAATCCGAGGCTCAAGCCACAGCGACTCCCTGCAGAAACAGGAACCCAAACTACCACCCCTGTCTGTTGTTCAAGCCAGGGGAGTGTATGATGCTGTAGTTATCCACACAGGGTGACCGTGGGTTTTGACTGACACACAACAAAAAAATAAATGACAAGGACATCTGTTAAAACACAGATTCTTTAAAAGCAATTAGTTTTAAATACAGGTTAGAAATCATTTGAAAACCATGACACATGTGCATGTAATGACACATGGTGCTCCTTCACTTTAATTAAGATTAAAAGAGGAACAGCTTCAACCAGCACATGAAACAGGGCTATGTGTTATGATCTATTTTCCCTGTAACATCTGTAGAAAGCTGATTAGTTCCAACTCATGCTCAACAACATGAGCATTTCTACTTTCATGTTTTATCACCATTATAGTCGGAAATTGAAAGACTCTGGTGGCTATCACTGATATTCCCAACCTGGCAGAGTAAAGCCATTCCCGAAGGAGATTTGAAATTTCCTTTTCTGCTTACACAGTAGAGAAATCACAAATGCAGTTTACTGTGATGCTGCCAATTTTTAATAGTGTTTAATGGTGTGGTATCTGAGTGGAAAAAGGGCACAAGTGTCTGTCTGGAGAACAAATTAGTTCATCAGTTTCCATCGAGTTTCACTCTTTGCCTTCATCCCTGAATGTGTGCTGCTGGGTTGGAGCTGGGGGGCTATTTATTTGTTGAAAACACCATCCCAGAGATGATTCTGGGGAAGAAACAGGAGGTAATTCTGAAAACAGAAGCAGCAAAATGCGCACCATTGAAGAAATAACATAGGCAGGACACAGGGGTAATCTCAGTGGTAACTTGGCAGAGCAACCTACGGCAAGGCCTCCGACGACGCGCCTGCGGTTGCATAAAATACCCCGGGGTGTTGCTGCCCTGTAGCAAGTTAGCCAGCCCGAGCAACCCCCACAGCTGCTTCCTCAACAATTCTCACAGAGGATGGCTACCTTTCCATTTCTTTAGCTCGAAGAGTGCATGCACAGCAGAAGGAACGAGCAATGCAACGTTCATTTTGGCCCAGCCCATTTGGTTTGGAAGATACTCTTTTCCAGTTCGGCAATGAAGTGCTTTGGCTTCAGCCTCTTTTCTCTTTGGCACAGGATCAACCCATATATAGAGGAAATCCAATTCATCTATAAAAGTTGCATCTCAATATATTGTGACTCACCTCTTTTCCCTATCCCCATTCAAAGGGAGAGAGCATTGCACAGCTTTCAAAACCATTCCCATTTAAACATTACTTTCTACCTGTACATTTTTCTACTTCCAAAACTGCACTTGGTATGAAAAAAAGAACAGCAAAGAAGCAAGGTTGTCTTACTGTATTATATTCACTTAATAATCATAAGCAATTTCTCAGAGAAGTCCTCCAGGCACAATTTTAATGTTAAAGCAATTCTTGCTTCATTTTAACCATCCACTGATGCAGAGCTGATAGCCCAGCTCATTAAAAAGTACAGGGCACTATTTCAAGAAATGTCATAATTTATCAGGCAGAGTTAAGTCACACTGCACACGGCAGCCTGGATGCACAACACCAACTGCCTCTGACACTTTCTGAATCCAGCTCTGAAGTCTCTCTGCTTTGAGCTCAGCTGCCCATGTTGCATGAAACCAGACAGCAAAGCTTCCTGCTATAGGGTCATCTTTCTTTTCAAGAGGCTTAGCAACATTTAAAAATGCATGACTCTCACTTCAGTGACAACCCATTTAACCAGCCATAAAACTCATTACAGGAAGGATGGCTGGAGAGAAGATCAATATTGCAATCATTTCTTTTTAAACTTTAGCATGGAAAGTCCCACTTTAGGTTGATTAAGGAGTCCAAACAGTGACAGTGCTCTCACTTTGTCCTGTTGGACATCGGTTGTTGGTCAGTAGATTTGTCGTATCAGTGATTGGATCCAACACCTTGACTTTGCAAACTGTAACAGGCAATGCAAGGAATCATTACCTGGGATGAGGTTCTATTTAGCCCCCAAATTATTCTTTTGAGGAACTGTGTTTCTATTCTCTCAAGTACTCCCAACACACAGGAGATAATTACTGATCTTTGGACTCATGTAAGATGGTAATGAACCACCTCCCCTGCCCATCAGAAGGTATTCTTCCAAGAAAATGGACATTAGAAGAAAGCACTAAACCCATCCCAAGCCCCTGTCAGAAAGGTGTGTATTTGGGACTATACAAGATACTGGAAGCCAAGTGGAGACTTTATCAATAAATTCAAGTGGCTCTGTTGAACTAGATGCTATACTCAAGTTTATATAATAGAAACCTGCCACACCAGAGTACCTTCCTGATCCACTCTGACTCTGCAAACAGCACCTGCTCAGCTCAGGGATTGGTGTTGCTTTCTGGAAGAAAACCGTATTTTTAAACTAAAGCTCTGTAAAAGAAGATTAACTGCACTTTAAAAGTACTTAACCACCTCTTTGCTTGTTATCAAGTGGCCCATACATATCTATCCGATGAGCACTGTTGATGGTAATGCATTAAATAAACACTTCTGCTTAAAATACCTAGTTTACTTATGAGTAGTTTGAGACACACAAATATCTACAGCTTATTCAGTTGAAGAATCCTCTGCTCTCAAAATGTCCATTCAGCAGCCCTGCCAGATACTGTTTCACAATACTACAGGCTCACTTATTCATAAACAAATCATTAACATTCTTGACATAAATCCATAGTGTACAACAAATCCCAGCTATGATAGTGTTTTACTACATTTGCTGTGCCCATCATGAATGGGAGTTCTGTTTTCACTAAAAAACCACTCTCAACAAATAAAAGGCAAATTATTCTCTGCAAGAAAACCACCAGGATGAAACGCCTATGCACGGATTACAGACTAATTATCAAGTTCATACGGTAATAAACCTAGTATTCAGTTAGTGAAAGGGCTGCCAAAATTTATGCAAGAAATTTTCTTCCTAGAACTCTAGTAACTAAGAAACTCTGAAGGTAAAACACACCATTACAGGCTTTTATATTTTCCTCAGCTACTCAAGAACCCTTTCATACATCCCCATTTCTCCACACAAGGGCGCAAGAATCATCTGAGAAGACCCTTCAAAAACCCATCACCTTTCACCTATTGCCAGGGGTTTATTTACAGCCTTGGATCAGAGGGTTTCAGCCAAGCCTAAAATGATCAAGGCCATTTCTACATACCTACACCACAACTTAAATTAGGCCAATTAAAATGAACAGAACAGCTTAATGAATGCATCAGGACCAGGCTTCTTGCTCTCTCAGAATATACTCCACGTAGATGACAGCACAAGGCAATATTTCTCAAAAAAACACAGCTCAGGTGAATCCTCTGCAGGTACCCCAAAATGGCTCTATCATGCAGGTAGCACCCGCCTGTGCTGAGGGGCATGGAGGGCATGGCAGGATGGGATTCCCTGCTCAGAGCTGGTCCACACAAGAGGGGACACTCCCACAGCGCCTCCCAGGACGAATCCCAGCACATCCAGCCACCGGCAATGGCCAGCCATCAGCAAAGCTTTGGATATCACAAGGTTAAACCCTCTGCCCTCAATTCACTAATACCTTCCTCACCATATATAAAGAATTAAACACTTCCCTGAATGGCCATATTTAAGTAATTTTTTAAAAAAATTTAAAAATAAAAAAAAAAGAGGGTGGAAGATAGTTAAGTCACTGTTGATGTCCTTGGCAGATGAGATACATGCTCACAAGAGCTGGACTTCTCCCTGGACTGATAAACATAAAGCAGACTGCCTTCTGTGCCGGCTGCCAGCTCAGCCTGGGGAATAAAAGATGTTTTCAATTCTGGAAAAGATACATGTGCATTGAAATACTGAGCACTCAGCAAGGCCTCAGTCCCTTACTCACAGTGCACAGGCCTGTGGGTGCCGGGGGCTGCTCAGAGTACATAAAAATACGCATATGGCAAAGTTTTGCCGAAATGAGACCTTTGTTATTGTAAATACATGCAGATTTTCATAGCAATTACATTGCAGCATTTTTAGAGGCATGACTCCTCTTTTTATTATTTCCATTGGCATGGCTTTTCCATTTCAGCTTGCTTTAGTTCCAGCTCTGTGATAATTTCATGGCAGTACACTCATGTGTGAATATATGCAGCATGAATGGCTCACCATTTTCAGGTGTGACTACTGAGGATTATTCTGCAATTCAGGAGAGCAGGTTTGCAGGATCTATTTATGGGTCTCACCCTGTACCCAGCCTTTGAAAACATTTCAGAATTATTCTTGCCAGAGAACGCAGCTACTGAAAAAACACTGGCGTTGTCTAATCTGGCTTTTGGTACCTCAGAACAACCATCCCTAAAGTTCTTGCTTTCACTCCTGATTGCCTAAAGTTGTAACATATCCACTAGTATGGAAACCATCACAGCTGAAGGAGTTCAAGGGATGAATAAATTTAGGAATCTTCTCATTTGCCTCCAAGTTTTCTGAGCACCTCAACCATGGTTTTAGATGTTGTCTGCAAGAGTAACAGATAAAACCTAACTCTAAAAAAAGCAAAAAATTTAAGACAGAAAATCACATGTAATCACACATCTATCGTAAATGAGGCACTACAGAAATGCCAGACTATGGAGGAGGTCAGACTAAAGTGATACGTGATTTGAAAGAAAGCAATCAGCTCTGCCGGGAATCAGCAAGGAAATCAGACAAGTTAATCACTCATTTGCAGTATGATGCAACAGCCAAATGACCGCAAAACCTCAGTGTCAAGTCACTCAAGGAAACGTCCATGCTGCAGAGTAGCCCCTGCTTAGGAAACCCACACCGCACAACCTTGCTGAGCAGTGCTGGGGAACAGCAGGACTGGAAACAGCAGGACTGGAAACAACTAAGTAGTACTGGAAAACTCAGAAGATACTCACAATCTGGGATAATTTCATCCTCATGAGTTACAGGTAGATCAGAGTGCTTGCAGGGCAGATTGCTAAAAGGGAGTGACGCCAGTGAAATGCTGCCCGCAGTGTCAAAAGCCGCTGTGCTGGCCTGTGGAGAACTGCAACAGGCAAGGCCAGGAGCCAACAGCAAAAAAAAAACCCACCCTGAATTAACAGGGAGGCTGAGCAGAAATCCTGAAGATATAAGTGTTTGCCAGCCTTGATTCTCTGAAAATATCAGTATCTCCAAACCACCTTTCCTTTGCTGACCAGTAACAGCATAAAAAACATTAAGCTCTGCAAACAAACAGCTGCACAGCACCTGGTACTGCTAACAGCTCTTCTCTAACCTGGTTTAGAAGCTGAAATAAACACTACACTTTTGTTTCTAAAGGCAAAAGCTGGTCATCAAAACCCATCTGTCACTGGCTGTGCTCTGAAACACATCTCATGCTAAACCCCAGCTTGCAATTGCACAAAGCACACCCCACTCAGGGCTCCAATAGGCACACTGACCAACCACCTGTCTCCTTCAATACAATACTGCTGTATTTTGCCCACTAATCTATTTCCTGGAAAAGAAAAGGAAAAAAAAAAAAAGAAGGCATGACCCCCGGCCCCTGATCCAGTAGCGAAGTTTTCAGTATTTTAACAGTGATTTCAAAAAGGAACAAAGTCAAGCCTGAGTCCTCAGATCATCCTTTGCAAAACCCCAGCACCAGTAAATGAAAAGATCAAATCAGTTGGCTCAGACAGACTGTAATTTCTGCACCTATATTTATTAACACTAGGTACATAAAACTGAGGAAAAGAGGTACTAAAAAAATACACAGTGATGTTAACCACAATAGCAAACTGAATGTACCGATCCTTTCCTCCAGCCAGGAAACATTTTCAAGCTGTTTCTTTTAAGCCAGTCACTGGGTAGGAAATGCTTTTTAGACAGGAAAATATTTCTTTTTCCAGAAGACGCCACAAAACCCAGGCACAGAGCACAGCATAAGTTTTGATGATAATTAATTACTTGTTTACTGTGGTAGTTCATTACACAGCTAATCCCCACACATTGTCTAAACAACTTATTTCCTCCAGCGAGTGAGGAAAGGTCAACACAAACAAAACAGTTTCAGTTTTTCTAAAGAAGAAGATGCAGAGCACTGGCAACACATCTGCAGGGTGTAAAAAGCTGAAGGGCAACATGAGTGTATGTCCTTTGAGCACCTTCCAGTTTTTTTAAGTGAAGGTATTCCAGAATGAAATGTAACCAAATATAATGGAATTGAGATGTTCCAGTATATAAAAATATTGTTCTAAACCAAGAGCTATTAATTCGTCAGAGCTGTGGGCTGTAGTTTATCATTAGCATCTAGAAGTGAAGGATGGTTGTAACAGTCAATTCCATTTCTCCCCAGTGACTAAATCATGTACTAGCTAAATCATTTATGAATGTCAAAGGGTGACAGTTTTCAATTAAGATAATGAGATTCTAGAGGCTCTGGCCAGCTGAACCCTGTTTGTGAATTTCCTTGCCAATTAAAAAAAAAAAAAAAAACCAAAATAAAACAACAAAACACAAAAGGAAGCAGTCTGAAACTGATTTTACTTAAACAGGGTACTAATAATTTAGCATTAATCCTACTACATATCTGCTAGCTATATACCAAGAATAAATATTTATACTAGTCACCACACACTGTTAGGAATTAACAGAGGGTTAAGAAGATGTTAATGGAATCATGGACATTGGAAACTGAAATAATTTTGATCCCCTTGTAACTCTTCTGCTCCTCAGACAAGGACCCAGCCTTTGTCCATACAGCATCTCAACAAAAGGACACACAGCATCCAAGGCCTGCCTGCTCTAGGAGAAGAGAGCAAAACAGTCAAGAGAGAAAAATCAAGAAACTGCTCGCTTGCACAGCAGGAGTGAGCAGCCTCCCCAACATCCAAAATGCCCTGCTGATCCTGGGTCAGGTCCAAATGAGGACACATCCTTCCAGCAGCAAACACTGTGGGTGTGGAGATATATATTCCAGATCTTTGTAAATATGACCCCTGTAAGTGAGCATCCTACCCATTAGACCCTTTACTGTTAACTTCCATGGAGTATCTATAACATAAGTGCTGGTAGCATCACTATTCTTTTTAGCCATCTCACACCCACTGTCCAAAGTAATTCTTTATATTGACCCAATTGTTTTAAGAAAAAAGAAAAACAAGCAAAAAAACCAAAAGAAACCATAAAGAAAAACAACTACATAGTGAAAGTGAAGATAAGCTTCTCAGGGTAAAACTCCAAACTCCCACAGAAGTTCAATAAAGTCAAGTCAGAAAAGTAACACCACATTAGACTTGTTGGTTCAGACGTTACTAAGCACTGGCCAGACTCCATGCTTTCTCTTTTTATTTTACTTACAAATAGCTGGCAAGAGATGATGATTAGCTAGAACAACCATATTCCCTTTGGACCTGCAGGTGTACAAAGCTGAACAGCATTAAGTATTTCCTAAAGCAAAGCCTGGATCTTTAGGCAGTGTGCAGTAAGGCTTCAAGCAGCCACAGCAGCAAGTCACCACACAGTGCTTATGGCACAAACTCTCACTATGGAGCTGTTAGCTCCTGCTCAGATCTAGCAAGGCAGGCTCTCAGTGTCATGGCAGGGCCAGGCGGGCACCTGCCTCCAGACTCTTTTCCGAAGCCTTGTTGCAAAGCTGGACCTGTACAAAATACTGCATACATGAGAACTTACAGAGGACAAGATTACAGCATGTTTCTGTAGAATCGTGTGCACTGCCAGCTCAACTCTCTGTTCCACGGGAGATGAGGACTTTATCATCTCTGTTCCCAGCTCATACCCATACTCAGGAAGAATTAGAAGGGCCAAAGAATGCAACAACAATGTCAAGTATTGTGAATCCCCCCAGGTAAAGCAAGGGGTCTTACTCTGGTACAGGCAGCTCTGTTCACCAGGGGAATGTCACCATACAGCAGACAGCATCCAGTCACCTTAGCATTGCTGGCACTGAAACCATCTTCTTCCCAGCAGAAAAACTGATTACATTTAGGAGGTGACAATATGCTTAAAAGTCATTCCTCCTCACCTCCAAGAGATGGGCAAATTGTGCTGTGTCAGCTTGTTCCTGTTAGAAAATAGTCCCCAACTCCTCTGAAGAGCTCCCCACAGCTCTATTCTGTCCCTGACCAGTCCATCCCACTGGCATTGCAAAGGGAGCCTTTACCTGCTCCTTTAGCCAGAGAGTTCCAGTTCAAGGGCTTTAACAAAACTCTGTCTTAAATAAAACTACTGCTGCCTGATGAGACCTACCAACTGGGATACTACAAAGACTAACCTTTCTGAAAACTGTGCTGCATAGTCAAATCCACTCTGCACTGAGGGCTCAGCAGCACAGCTGCAACTGTTAGCAGTGACTAACATTGTTATCTAGAACTCTTCAAACTTTACATTACTTTACAACCAGCATGGGAAGTCACATATGGTGCTGGCACGGCAGTGTAAGGTCATTTTACAGCAAACACCAAGTTACAGAGCTCAGTGGAGACCAGATTTTAAAACCTCCCAGAAAACGGTTTAAAAATTAAGAAAAAAAAAATTTAAAATTGACATACAGATTTTTGGGAAATGAGGAAGAATATCGCTGCACATGTTTGATTTGAGAGGAAGAACATGTTGGAAACAATGTCTTCTTTTCCCAGGATGAGGCAGACTCGGCTTTAACTTCAGTTTTGTAATGATGGCTGCTGGATAAGAAACATTTGTTTGTTCCTGAGACATGTTTCAAAAAAATAAAAAGCAAAGTGGGCATTTTTCACCCTTTGAAGAAACAAATACATGATGTTTTCACCAAAAAAATGTGAAAATAAGAAAATCGCAGAAACAGACTGGATCCACAAATACGAAATAGGGGTTTTGGCTGAAAACAGAAAACATTTCCTGAGACTCTGGAGGTGTCAGGCTCATGGCTGTGCCAGGCAGCAGCTGCAGCCACCATGGAGCACCAGGGCTGGTGATGTTCGGAGCCTGCTGCCAGGCAGCTGCCACAGCCCTGCTCCCACCACCCTTCTGTGAGGGACCTGCACTCCCTTTTTGCCCCCAGAGGGGAGGAACTGGGTGACTGTGAGGCTTATTAACACTTCCATGAGTATTCTGTGAGGCGGTTTCCGCCAGCCCCAAGCGAGCGGGCGGTGCGCTCGCTGCGTGACAGACGCTCCTCTGGCGGACACGGCAGCCCCTTATCCAAACAGCGTTAGGGCCTGGTCCAGGATGACTTCAACAGCACACGCTTTCCAAAAAGAGTCATACAGAAACATTTAATTCAGCTCTCTTAGACATTAAGTCTTGTCTCATAATAGCTACTTTAAAAAAAAAAAAAAAAAAAAACCAAGTAAAATTTGGACTTTTAAGAAAACACATGAAGTTTCTTCTCAGTCATAATAAAAGAAGCATAGGGTAACTCCACTGGCACTATTATTGGCACTTAGATTTATACCAACACTCTAAAAATCTGAATTTGAACCAAAACCCACATACAGACAGGGGCAAAGTTTATCCCCAAGTGAACAAAATAACATCTCTTGTAGACATTTAATGGCTTCTGAAACTCTCTAGCTTGATACATTAGTGATTTAAATGCCAAACCACATTCACTCTGTTTATCTTGGGAAGATCCACGTCCATGTTAAGAACACCCTCAGACCATAAGAGGAATGAAAGGTCAGGCTGTTACTTTCAGAACCAGTGCAGCAAACTTAAACAACATATGGGCATTCTCCTGGTCAGTGCCACTCACCGCAGCTGGCTATTTTTCAAATGTCATGTAAGCAGCATGAATAACTTCTGATATAGAGAAATAAAAAACTCAACTTGAAAAAAGCAAAACAAATACACTCTGAAAGTAATTTAAACCAGCCAGAAGTGAGCTGTTTCACTGCAAGATTTCTGCAGACATGGCTCCTGGGCCATGCCAGGCTGCTCATGGACCTCTGAAGTCCTCAGCTGATGACCTGCTCCCCCTACACTCAGAAGCTCTACATCACTATATAGCACTTAACTTCATCCAAAATCCCCTTAGAGCCTGTCTTTCTGACAAACACTTGTAGATACCTTAATCTATACAGACCTCACTGCCCCACACAGCTGGACCCCGCTTTGCCCTGCTGGGGCGCAGTTCCAGACTAAGAAAACCTATTGAGCTTGTACAATCACAGGAGTGAAAACCCTAAACTGCAGCTCTGAATGTCTCTTTCCAGTTGAAGATCCGTCCATGAGTCATTTCAGCTCACACTTGCAGCTCAGCATCTCTTCAAATGTGACTTTTCCTTAGGGGAGATGAGCTTCACCATTTCTGCAGCCTGAAACTTGTCAGCATTTTAAATGTGAGCAGGATGGGGGAGAACGGCTTCAGGAAAGGAATTATTAAGCACTAACTAGAATTTATTACTGGAATAAGTAAATATTTTTCACTGTCTTCAAGTGCCAGGGTTTTTCATTACCCTTGACTACAAAATGCAGTCTTCTCATTCATTTAGAGATGGCTTTCAGGCTGGCCATAATGCCCAGACAGGCTGCCTTGGCAGACCCTGCAGCAAGACGGATATTTCTGACACCAGGCAGCCCCACTTCCCACTGGACACCCCCAAGGATATGATCTGAACTCCGTGCATGATGGCCACAGAGGAAAACAAAATCCCAAGTCTTCACAGCAGATTAAGTCCTGACAACTCTGCGTCCTATTCCCAAGCCAGAAGCTGCAGGACTGTGAAGGGGAGGTGCAAGGAGTCACAAATGACCTCAAAAGCTACAAGAAAAAAAAATAGTATTGCAATACCCATCTGTGGGAAAAGGCGACAGCAGTACCTACCTGTGCTTCTGTAACCTTCCAAATTGTTCGACTCCTCCTTCCATAGCAACTGTGTATTTTAGAGGTACAAGATTAAAACACTGCCCTTTGAAAATGTTACATGCCCCAGCACCAAGCTTCAGGCTCTTTCATGAACAAAGAGCCTCTAAACACCAGATCAAAACAAGTCAGTCACAAACAAATGCTTCCTAACATTCCTTATAAACCACAGAAAAGTTACATTGCCATCTCAAATGGCAAGATATAAGTTAATGGATTCAAAGGCCTATCCCTATGCGCCGAGATAAGGCTGCATGAATAAATCTGAGTGATTTAACACTCATTTATCGAAGTGAACTGTCCAATCTCATAGGAAGTTACATCCCTTCTGCTGCCTTCAGCACTGGTGCTCCACCAACAAGAATGTGACAGAGAGGGTTCCACCTCCCCCATCATCCCAACCACGGATCTCAACAGGCAGCACTGCCGATGGCAGCACAGCCTGAGGGGAGCCAGAGCCACAAATCCACAGCTCCCAGGGCAGCCCAGCTCAGCAAGGGTGAACCTGAACCCAGATCAAGGCCTGGCCAGTCCCTATGCCTTGTCCTTGGCTGGAGGATCTCAGGGCTTTGGGCATCTCAAATCACTGACGGGTTTTTGTTACCTACCAGAAAAAGCAAGCACCCAGCACTCCAGCAGCACTGCACATCCCTCTAGCAGTTCATACTAGCAGGAGGCACCAAAGCTGTCTTTACTATCAGGATTTTCCCAAACACACAGCACCAAGCTCAATAGGCCCTTTCAGCCACACTATCAAGAGGGCCGACATAAAATTTTCAAAATATCCTTCCTTCTAATTCTAATCCAAACAACAGAGCACAGCTGTGAAAACTGAAGCCTGTACAGATCTGCGCTGTACAGGCTCCTTCTTAAAAGCACTGGGACGGGATTCAATCTTCTACATTTTCTGATTCAAATTTATAGTCAGGCACAGAAAATTCCCATGGACTAGGGAAAAAAGAAAAATGCTTAAGCTGACAATTTTCCAAAAGATGAAAAAAATTCACTGCTGTCTTCTGCTGACACACTGTGCAGCAAGCTGGGACAGAAGTCCACACTATGCCCTGACAACCAGGCAGCTCAGGGAGCTGCCAACTGGTGTTTGCTTAAGTTCCAAAAGGTACTTTTCTGGTCAAAAAACAGAAAAAATATAATAAATGCCATATGGAAAAGCTAAAATCAGGCAAAAGGTTTGGTTAAATAAATAGCCTCAAATGAGGGGAAAAAGGATTAAAACCCTGTTTTTGAAGTCTGATGTATTTTTTTAATAATACAATTTTGCTGCTTGTCTTTTCACTCTCTAGCTCAGAGCCAAAGCCAGAGCAACTAGCACACTATAACACCACTCCCAGTGCTCCTCTCCTCAGCAGAAGGGAATAATAGAAAACCAAGGACAAAATTCCTTAACACAACACTAGAAACCAAATTCAGCATACTAATTTGGATGGGACAGTTTTGATGAATAATAACAGAAATCTGGTTTGCCTGTTTTTCTTAAGCAGAATGACAGTGAAGGAGGGAAGGGTGATTTCTCTCACCAAGAAACTACCATTTTTAGGTCAGTGTCACCATGATCAGTTCAGAAAGCACAGATTAATCCTGACAGCAGGAAAGCTGGTTCCCAGCCACAAGAAAGCTGCAGAGCAGCTGAGACCCGCTCTGGAGAGCCCCTCCCTGTAGTCATTCAGAGAAGGAATGTTCCGTCCTGTCCCTCAACACCCAGACTCAGGGAGGGAAAGGAGAGCTAGAAACTTGCAGGTTCAGATGATGTATTTGATGTTGCCACCATACCATGCCTTGGCCCCTCACAGACCTCAAACTTGGCTTATCCTGTCTTCCAGCCAGCAGAGTTACTCAGGAAACTCCCTAGCAGAGAGGATTGTTCATTTTAAATGAGACTATACAAACCCTCTGGATCCAGTCCAATGGATGGGTTTCCTGCTCTGCTCTTGAGTCACCAGGCTCAAGGCTGGTACTGACCCCAGTGAAGTTTGGAACAGATCCCACTGCAAGATCTTCAGAACAGTTTCTTCACCAGTGGGAGCTGACTGAACATCAGTTCTCCTCTCCAGACACTCAGTGAGTGGGTGAGTCTTCACAAGAGTACAGTCCACCAAGTAAAACACTCTGAAAAAGACTGGCCTTGAACAAAGCTGAATACAGCCAGCTGAAGACTTGTAAACTTACTCCAGGGTCATTCTGCAAGCTTCACATGAGATGTATGGAACAATCATCTCTCAATACCCAGAGGGTGCTTGGCATGGGAAGAAAGAGATGACCACAAATCTGAGCTTCAGGACACTTAATTACATTTCTATCTGCTCTCAGTGTTCTTGGCAGCTCCCATCAACTATATCTAGAGAAAATGTTTTCATGTGAGGAGACATTTGAAAATTGTCTGGCATAACAATGCCCAAGGCCACAAAGGGTGATGGTGCAAGGACTCTGATTGCCCTGGTGCTATCCCAAAACCAGCAGCACTGTGCTCACAGCATAGCTCCATCAGGAAAACTCATCAGCAGCAACTCAGGTTAGAAATGTTCCTGCTCACGTTGCCTGGAAGCAAAACCAGCCATTAATCTGTGAAAGGGACATTTTTCTAAATGGCCCAAATGAAAACACTTACAGAGGTTTTTCAAAGACCAGCACTCCAGAAGTCATCACCAAACTGCCAAGGTGTCAGCGCAACGAGACCAACTTAGTTATTCTGAGTCTATGTGTCATTTTGTTGAAGCAACATCATTAAAAGAATATTAAATACTGGCTATACACAACTACTTATTTTTCCTTCAGATTCTATGCAAAGATTTATATTTGCCATTCCATATTTTCAGTTATTTCAGCAGGAAATACAAATCACGAAATGTTATATTAGGTCTTCTCAGGACATTTGTACAATCCCCCACATTTAACATCTTTGGTCAGAGCTCTGATACACTTATTCAGAAACAGCTCAGAAGACCTAACACCGTCACCTGTAACTTTTCCAGCTATTACATGAACTGCAAGTAAGTTCAATTGCTATACATGAAAGCACTAAAGAAAGAAAAAAGAAAATATTGTAAGGACTAAACATTGCTTAAAGGGACTTTTCAGCCACACATTTACTTGTCTCTGGGTACTCAGACTCTCCTCTTGCCGGCACAGAGCCACATCAAAAATACAGTAGTGCTGTGAGGGTGAGGACACTTAGCCCAACATCTCAGCACCAACCCAAGGCATGTCTGCTGAGAACACAGCCATGCCTGGAAAGAAACCTCAGCACACCACTGCTGACTGTCCTGTCCTGCTGGATGACACCAGGGACACACAAAATCTGAAACAGGCACTTAAAATTCTGAACTACTTAAGAGTGAATGCTTTAGTTTGCCTTTCTTCAATGAAATCACTGTTTAAATTCTTTTCCTTGGTCATCAAACAGGCTGGCAGTTTCATAAACAGAAACTAGTAGTACACTATAAATGAACCCTGAAGATCATTTCCCAGGGGGCTTTCCACAAGGCGCTCACTGATTTTGATTTTCTTTTGGTCATAGAATGCTTCCCAAAATTAACATTTTTTTTTTCCAGAGCCATTCATTTTCTACAAAGAATAAATAATGTAGAAAAAAAGGAACTGCCTGAGCTAAGTGGTGCCAGATGAGCATCCTGGAATCATGGGGCTTTGTTTTAAAGATTCCTGACTGCTGTAAATTCAGCAGCAAACGAGTGCAAAAACTCTGATGCCTTGAAAGATATCCCAAAGCTATAAAGTGCCAAAACACCGGGCTGTAAGACTTCAGACATTTGCAGCCACATGACTCAGGCTTAAATTTCAAATACTTTCCATTTTTTCCTTCTGACATAATATTTAATGAAACCAGAGTTCAGTAGTACTATCAGTCCTGCTATACATGTCTTGCAGCAGTTTCTGCCTAGACAGCTGTTTGTGAGCTTACAATCCGCTTGTGTTTGGTTTAGAAAGTTTTCCATATGCTTTAAAAATTGGAACACGATTGTTTCAACTGACTGTATGCTGTATTTTTAACACACATATGCATGTGAACACTGAAAAGGATTAGAAGCTCATTCTGAAAGCACCAATAGCACCTAAAACCACATTACATCTGAACACATGCAAACATTTGTCACCAAGCCACAGCGACTGTGATCACCTCAAAGCCATTATACATGTGTAAGTCTACCCAGAGCTGAGTTCTCTTTAGTGAAAGATCTTTTCAATGCCCCTGATATAGGAAAGGCATTTGATGTGTATACTAGCGGTAGTGGATGCATGTAATATACATGAATTTAGCAACAGAGTCTACAATCACAAAATTTAAAAGTATAGAAGTAGATTGAAGATGCAAAGCTACAGCCACATTAACAAATTCCTGTAAAACAAGCAATATGTTTATGAAGCCTTGGAAAAGAGTGCTCATAGCCCAGCCCGAAGACGAGCAGCAACATCCCAATACTGCTGCCTTCACTTTTTCACTTCCATTAATAGCTACACTGATGTTTTACTGCTGTATGGTAACAATGTGGAAGTACATTACACCAGCAACTCAAAGACTGTGATAAAGCAGCCTTACACAACTGTACTTCTCATGGACTTCAGAGGAGCTGCACAAGTTACATGATGGCAGAAATAAGCCCTGGGGTTCAGGAAGTCAAACTTGCCCCAGTAAAGAACTTGAAGCTTCCTGCCCTTCATCACCTGCTCCACTTCATCTTGTCTTGCCCACCCGCATCTCTCCTGCACAGTATTTCACAGCAGATTAGGAGAGATGTGGAACTTTATGAAAGAAATAAATTCTAACAACATGAGAATACACTACAGCCATCCATTATTAAATTCTTGCCCAAAAATGGCCCCAAACTGTGGATTTCAATAAGAATACTGAACTTCCAGATGAGCAGACAGAGAATCACTGAAGTCCTACTATGAACACTTGGCTCTCGGCATGCCTGTATGAAGCCAAGCAGTGTCCAGCCCAAAGCTCCATGACACAGCACCCCTGTCTGTTCCCCTCTGCCTGGCCCCCACTTATGTGAGTCCCCCCTCGTACCACCCACAGAAGCAGAATGAGACCTTCTCCAAAAAGAGGGCTCATGAGCATGGCTCAGCTCAGGGAAAACCGGCAGCACAGCACAAGGCTGGCAGCACCAGCACTGCTGCTCCAGGGTAAAAGCTCTTTGAACATGGTGATCCCTATTACCCACATGTGTCAAGAGAAGCAGGGAAACTTATAAACAGGGCTTACAAACAGCACAACCTCAGAAACTATGCACCCACTGGGATTTATTATCTAGAAACAATGCCTGGCATCAAGCTTCCAGGAAAATCTAGGTTACAAAGCAAATAGCAGCCACCTCTCAGGCTGTGAGAATACCTTGCTTGTTTTCAAACACCACTTCAGAGTCCTCACGGGAGCATCACTGAGAGCATCAGCTCCAAAATCCCAGCTGTGCTGCCAAGGGTTGCTGAACCAGGCACAGAAGGTACATTTGAAAATAGTTTTGAAGAAAGATTTCACAATATTTTCGGCATCTTTTCAAGAAGTGTCACTGCCACAAACATCAAGTCACAAATCAGTGCCCACTGCTTATAAGCATTGATAAGGTCTGCTGCAAACACAGCAGTGCAAACCAGATCCAGCAGGTACAGTGAGCTCCCGACTGGTGTTTCTGCATTCCCAGCAGGGAGAACGACCTTTAAATACCTGAACCAACGTTAGCTGCCACTCCAGAGAAGAATGGGAGGTACACACATGTTCCATATGCTCACCTGCACTTCATTGAACACAAGCCAGGAACACCAACACAGAAATTAGAAGCAAAATAGTCTCCCAAACAGACACAGTCCCAGATCATCTCTCTTACATTAAGTGTGAATAATGCTAATCCTGTATTACCTAAAAAATCATGATCTTCTTACCAAATCAGAGACTTGCTGATCCCTGTGGTATATTCCTGCAACATCCCAGATGTATGATTTCACATTAACTGCCTGTCCCACTAACTCTGGGGAAAACAGACGAAACTTCAGTGTTGCTCTAGGTGAAAGAATCATAAAAAGTGAAAGGAAAGGAAAGGAATAGCAAAAGAAAAAGCAGGCTTTGTTGTATTCTATTTTCAAGAAGAAACCTCAATATCTACATTTTTCTAGCTTATTCTTCTAATCCATTTAATTCAATTCTACATATCTTCCAGAAACAGAGGGGCTTCTTCATTAAACGGCAGCATAACAGGAAAAGCTTCCATCAGAGGGAAGTAGAAAATAGGCTGACAAAACCAAAACAAAACAAAAAACAAACCCAAATCAAAAAACAAGCTATCACAGCTTATTCCAGCAAAGCCAGAAACCAAGGCTCTGGGAAGGGGGGCACATTTTGGCAGCAGATGAAGCTTTCAGCAGCAAATGGCCACAACAGCAGTGGGGACAAGTCCAGTTCATGCCCCAGCTCACTGCGTTCTGTAACCCAGCTGCTGATGACACTTCACTCCTATTGCGTGTGCGCGAGCTTTGCTGCTGACCTCACTACAGGAATTGTACCCATCCAGTCAATGCCAAAAACTTCAGCACAAACTATGAAACTTGACAGGACTGAGCACATTTGGAACAGAAGTAGATTTTGCGTGAATGGCAACAGACCAGGAATGTGCAGTCTTGTCATCCATTGTGTGGGACTGGGAAAGGAGGCCCGTGAGCCATAGAGGACCAGGGCCCAGTTTGTCAGAACACGACCGGAGGCTTCACACCATGATGGCCACTGCCACTTAAGTTAAACATACACAGCTTGCCTTAGCACTGAGGGCAGGACTGACCCATACCAACAGGCATCCACTTTGAAAGGCAGTTCATACTTTCCCCTACTGAACCAGGCCAAAAGAAATATTCTGAGACATGAAAATATTTTCTTTGCCGCTTTACTTAGTACAGAGCTACACCACGGACTAACAACAGACCTGCATTTCCCCACAGCTGGGTACTGACACAAGATACATCTGAGTCAAAACTAAGCTACATACCATGCACACATTAGAACATCAAGAAAGCAGCCCCACGCTTCCTGAACCCATACATCAGCCTGATGTAAAAGGCAAGGCTGTATCTGCCATTATACATCCCCTAAATATCCTACAGTAGTGACTTGGCATAACTGTAATCCCAGAATACATTAATAGAGACCATAAAATGTCATCTACTCTACCCAGTGACCACATACCACCCTGCTACAACCAAAATCCCACTCAGAGCCTCACAACACTTTCTTGTCAGCCAGGAAGAGAGCTTGTGATGCCACAGACAAGCAGAGGGCCCCCCTTCAACACCCCCATTGCACCAACATCTGTTTCACAGCAGTTACACGCCAGGAGGGAGGGAGCCTGGGACAAAGAGAGCAACATGGGACACCTGAAACTAAATTAAGATATTGGGAGGGAGGAAGAAGGAAAAAAAGATGCATTTATACCTTGCACAAGCTCTCCTCAGGGGGGCAGGCAGTGATGCCAGCAGTTCTGGCCAGACTGATGATTCACAACATGTCAAGGGGAGATCAGACTACTTGAAAGAACCAGGCTTCAAGGGTTTTTTGGAGGGAAAAAATTTCAGAGGGATTTGGGTTATTAGATCGTTTATTGCCCATGTAACTCTACCTCATATGTATATGGATTATGATTAAGCTTTCAGTTACAGGATCTCATCCTAGTTACCCCCCAGCATCCTTCCACTCACTGCATTCATTTTGTCCACAATTCACTACATTGTTATTTAGCCCCTTGTGTGAACACAGAAATATTACGGGCTTCCTGTGACTTTTCCAAGGCTTCTTCCCCATTTCAGGAGCTGGCTCAAGTCCAAAGCATCCTTTATTTCTGCAGTTTTGAGTCCCCCTGATGTCTTTATTTTTTAGAGCACCTACAGTGCTCTAAATGTACTTCATGTTATTCGTGTACTTCCCCAGAAACTCCTGTTGGCAAAAAGTGCATTTACAGGCACTCAGCATTTTGATCAGCTCAGGATGCCTGGAGACTCCAGCCAGAGGCAACCAAAGTAGATTTGCACAAAGTTAGTGGCCACTGCTGAGAACTTTGGTGCTTGTGACTCCCTTTCAAGAACAGGGAGGAATGCAGGCTCTCCTTGCTTCAGGCTGGGGTTCTGCTGCAACAGGTAAGTGAGAGGCCCAAAGACTAATCATCCTCCCTCCAGACAGCCCTGGCTCCCCACAGCACACAGCCATTCCCACCTGCTCCCGAAGGCCAGACCCATAACAGTGCACAGGGTACAGCTAAACAAGGTTACACTCACAAGCTTATTCTGCAAAACACAAGCATTTGGCTCCCTTTAGCCTTGCATGCTCTTGTAGGCAGTATCATATATTTGTCATAATAGCACCTTGTTATTTTAACACCTCGCTGATTCCACAAAGGGGACACAAAGCTATTCTGTACAATCCAGACCAGCACAATGCTACTAACCTCGGCTTTCCCTTTCTCCTTCCCTTCCCTCATCTTCTTTATCACCAGCCACCGGGTGCAGCCTCACCTGAGGTTTGCCCCCTGCAACAGCACCTCCCCAGGGAACACCCCTGCCTCCACAGTGCCCAAGACCATTAACCCCTTCACTCACGGCATCCTGCCACTTGTGTTTAGCAGAGAGGTTTCTGACTAACACAGGGAAAGAAATAACTAATCATGCGCTCTTATAGTTTTACCCCGGAATCCATCAACTATGTATGTGGTACATCATTCTTATCCACTAAAAAAATCAATCTTTTTATTGTAGAGAAAAGTACAGCTTTTTCAGACCAAGAATTATTCCCATTACTGGTTGGTGAAGATTAAAGCTCATGGATCTCTCAGCTTGGCTCTGCTATCAACTCCAATCAAACTGCTGAATTTTCTGCTTGATGATATCAAGGCAAATTCTCAATCTGAATTGCAAAAGTAGTAATAACCTTTTCCTGTCATCTACTGTGCCCATTGATTCTTATTTAAGATGTCCAATTCTCTCTCACTCGACACTTGCTCTGGAAAACTACATGAAATCGACGCAGTGGAACTACAGAGTTTTATTTCATCTCGCTCTCTGCCTGTCTCAGATTTCCCCAGACTATTCAACACGCACACAAGCCACACGAACAACGGCAAAGCCGGCATCGCACACCCGCCGGAGGGTGCGGCAAGGGGGTACCCCGGTGACCCTGACAAATCCCGACCTCTGGACGTGGGGGTGGCAAAGGACTCCCACGGGATTCTGCATCCCCCGCGCACCGCTCCGAGGGACCCTCCCGCCGCCGCGGGTCATGCGGGGCCGGCCCGGGGGTGCCCTCCCCCGAGGGGGCGGCGGAGAAGCCTCAGAGCACCGCGTTCCCCGCCGAGCCGCGCTGCCCGCCGCCGGCACCCAGCCTCGCCGGGAGCGCCGGAGCCGCCGGGCAGCGACACCCGGGATGCCGCCGCGTTAGCGGTCCCCGCACTGTGTGTGTGTGTGTGTGTGTCCCGTGCGTGCGCGTCCCGCGTCCCCGCACGCCCACCCTCTGCGCCGCGGAGGGAGAAGTTGCCACAAACTCCCGGTACGGGGGCGACGCTCCGCCGGTCCCGCTGCCACCCCAGAGCCGCGCGGCCCCACCGCCCCTCAGGCTCGGACCCCGGCCGGGCCCCTACCTGCAGCCGCTCCGTGGC
>VXBQ01013127.1:390202-517151 GCA_013400175.1 Phainopepla nitens | reverse complement strand
TCCCCCGGGCACGGCATCCGTCCCCCGGGCACGGCATCCGTCTGCCAGGCACAGCACCCGTGCCCCGTGCAGGCATCCGTCCCACCTGGGCACGGCACCACCCGGGCACAGCATCCATCTCCTCGGGCACGGCAAACATCCCACCTGGACACCTGTGGTGACCGGGACAGCGCCTCCCCCCAGCTGCTGCCACAGCCCGGCGTGTGGCGGCCCCGCATGGCGCTCTCGGCAGCTGCCACCCCCCCAGAGAAGCCTTCCCCAAGGGACGTTTGCCTCACCGCAGCTGAAACTTTTCCTCCGGTTGTGCAGGTGGTTCAAGCTGCTGCCAAGCACGTAGGACGTGTCATGGCTCTGTAAGGCCGCTTCTGCTGGCAGTGTGGGGTCAGGGAGCACAGGGAGCCACCAGCTGGGGGCAGGATCCCCCCTTCCTGGTCAGTGACAAGTGGTCTCCCGAGAGGCCAGCACCAAACCAGCATCAAGGCCACATTCATCTGTTCCACAGTGTTGGGCATCCCAGATGTGCCCTGGCACCCACAAGGACGGACACACACACTGTAGAGGTCTGCAGGTACTGCTCTTCCTTCTGGAGGCCAGAAATGCCACAGAAAAGCAAAGTCTCTGCAGGTTCCAAAGCTGCACCAAGGAACATTTTTTCCACACACAAAAGCTGCCCTTGGCACTCCCTGCTCACCTGAGGCTGCCTGGGTAATGCCTCATGCTTGGATGCAGGAGGATTTGTTGAAAACTCAGAGGAGCCCCTGTCATACTTGACCACCACATCCCACAGGCTGCAAGCCAGACTCCAACACCTGATGGGTGTGTGACCCACGGGACACAGGGTATCCTTCCAGTGTCAGTGTTTTAAATAGCAAGGAAAAGCAATACTGAAGGGAATCTTCTTAAAAAATAGGCATCAGGCTCCCCTGTGGACAAACCATGACCTTTGGCAGGGCAGCTCTGCCACAGGATGCATCTCGAGGACCAGCACCTTGACACACATTGCAGGATCCAGACGAGGCTGGATGTGATCAGAGCAAGACTCAAGGAACATGAACTTCTAGATTGTTTCTGGAAAGACTCCACCAGTAGGTCCCTGGGCAGTGATGGTCTAATTGAAGCAATTCAGGTGTTGCAGCTCCATTTACTGGTGCATCACCCACTTCCCTCCAGGAAGAGAAACACTAATTCTGCATCAGCTCTTGGCTGAGATGCCTGCTAGAGCTCTTTCCAAACTCCATGTCCCTGTCACACCGTTGTTTCTTCCAAATGGTGCCTACACTCCTGCACGAGGGCCTTTTCTAAAAGCCTCATTCTTCCTCAAGTGAACTCTGGAGCAGTTTCATCGATTCTTCATGTATGGGTAAATCCACCCGCCACCATTTCCTCAACCAGCTAGGAGCTGGCACAACCCAGGCTGTCAGCAGCAGGGCACACAAAGGAAGTTCAGGATCTGAATTAGCAGGAGGAGACCAACCCTGGTGCTGGAGGCTGCTTCTCTCTTAGTTTACATGACTTTTATACAAACTAAAACAATTGGGGCGGGAAATCTGCATTTGCTACGAAATGGGTGGCACGTTATGAGAACAAATGAATCACTTAATTTCAAAAAAGAATATGAAACAAGAGAAAACGAATGCTGTAGGCTTCGGGCTTTAGTTGTATGAGAGGAAGGTAGGAATATGACCACACATAAGGAAGAGCAGCTCAGCTGAAAATTTCTGAAATCCAACTTGATTAGAAAGCAATCTGTGAGCCCCTGAGCCCCACCAGCATCCTCCCCAAGCCTTACCCCTCAACAAGGCAGCAAGTGGCACTGTGGGGATGAGAGAGCTACTGAGCCCTTCTGCTCATGTTAGTTTAGTCTCCAGGTGTGCCCCTGTCATGGTATGTCTCAGGAAATTCAGCTGGTTTGCATTTTTGGATGTGCCCCACAACACCTCTGCAGGAAACTTGGTTTACAGCCGGGCCAGGTGCTGTTGGGGTGGTCAGGCACCAGCCAGAGCCCAGCTCAGGAAATTATTCATTAAACTTGGGTGAGTTCATGTCACAATCTCGCTAAGATGAGGTCATTTCTACCTAGACTGTCTAATATTTTAATCCATTTTTTATTTGGTATTTAAGCTGTTCTGCATTAGGTAAGGTCCCGCTCCAAGCCAGTCAGAGATCTGTCACTTAAATAAATAGTGTGAATTCCTATTTCCAGGATGTACTGTGTTCCAGAATGTGCTTGTAAGAAGATACAGATTTTTTTTCTATTATTTTCCTTTTACTGAGCCAAATTGTGGAGTTTCTCTTCTCAAAATGAGTTAAGACAATTCTTTCTGAAGACTGCAATACATTACACAGGTCGGTCCCACTTCTCTCAGTCTTATTCATTTCAGTGCTCACAGGACAGAAATACTGGAGCCAGGGGAGATCTTACATTTCAAAAGGGAGTATTGGATGCAATAGGACCAGTTTCACTTTTATTCAGATAGTAAATCTGAAGAATTTCCTGTGACTCCAGGATATTTTGTGTCTTTTAATGGCTTCTAGTTATTGAGTTTGTCTTCCTTTTGCACCATCTCATCCCCTAATGAGGATTACTTTACTCAAGGTCTTTGTAGCAACATAGCTCCTCTGCATTTAAAAAGAAAAATTTTTTTTTGTTTTGTTTTAACTATAGCATTCCCTTTTTAATTAACTAAACTTGTCCAATCGCTGATCCCATTGAATTATTTGACTTTAAAAGTTCCATTTAGCTTTAGGAGCACTACTATTTCTCACTGAAATACGACTAGAAGAGTCATTCAATTATTTAAATACTGCTTCCGCAAATAATTTGCAGACTTTGCAAGTCCTGTTTCCAAGATCCTCTTTTTGATTATGCAAGTTTACAAAGCATGCAGAAGTCATTAAACACATCTCCTTTTTTATTATTAATTCAGTTTACCTTGTATTTGCTTTTGTAGAGTAAGTTTGCCTAATTAACAAATTTAATGTTCTATAAAGTGCTGTAATTAATAGCATACTTCCAAAATCTAAATACACTTGTTACTCTTAAACGCTTTGTCAAATCACTTGAAGCAAATGCAGCTACCCTGCATAGATGGCACCAGACACATCATCTGAGCTTTCCAGTATCTTTCTGAAAAAATGTTTCAGGCCTAAACAACCCAATATACACTATTCAACTAATCCAAACTGTTTTCTTTGACAACTATTACATTTTAACATTCAAGCTAACAATAAATGCATTTTCATGTAGAACTTCATCTCATGCAAATGACAAAGCTGTCTGGGATGGCATGACCTTAATTTTATGTCATATAAATATGGCAGAGGGAACACCCAAGTTAGAGATTTCCAGTTCCCATGGTAGGGTGCACACTTTGGAGTCTGGGCGTGGGGGAGTAGCATTGAGGGCAATTACCTGGGGAGGACACAGTCAGGCTGGGGCTCCAGCACCACAGCTGGCCATGGGATGATGCCAAGGGTAGCCAGGGGCAGCATCGGAGCACTGGCAGTTTGCAAACACTGACAGCAGAAACCTGGGTTTTGAGGGGTCTCAATCATTTGCAGAGTTCAGAGGCTATTGCGAAGCAACTTCAATGTACACGTAGGGACAGATATACCCTCTTTGCTGGGAGCAGCAGCACCTAAAGGTCTGGCTCTGATTCCTTACCTGGGATCTCCTCAGGCATGGCCACTTTTAAACTAGCAGCAATTCAACATTAAAAATGTTTCATTAAAACACTGGCAAAGTACAGACCACATTATCTTCAAAGGCCCTTGATTTCCTTTCAATATTGTGTTTTGGTAATTTGAGAGCGAAATTTATTTACATCCATGCTTACTGTATAATCCCTAATGTTATTTAGGTAATCATTTGCATTCTGATTGTGTAGGTGCATAGAGATGATTGTGCAGACATGGGAGTGCAGCTCCACCAAAGGTGGTTCGGCTGAGGGCACTTCTGCTCACAATGCATCTGCCTCATATCCCCTTCACAGGTATTTTTAAATGGCATCAGGGGACGCTATAACCTGAAGCAATGTGGTGTTAATGATTTGTGAAATTGAGGCAGCAGTAAGTATCCCAGTCAAGGGAGATAATTCAGGTTTGGATATACCATATTCTCCCACCCATCCACTTTGTTCTTGCCAGGGATAATGAGGTCCTGATTTCCAATTTGTTAGGGAAGCTGTTGCTGGAGTTCCCATAGTGACCAGGTGTCTTTAATTACCTGTGCTGCTGCCAGAAGAGGTTGTGTTTCTGATTCCTCTTCAGCTGTAACTATCCCACCACCTTCCCCAAGTATCAGGACAGCTACTTCTTTTCCGCTTCTTCAATTTTGGGGGTGGATGGACTAAATAAAACTGTGAAATGCATAGGTAGTGAAGCATTTGGCCGTGTTTATGTGATATCCCTTTTTTCTTCTCACCTCTAGAGGTCTCATCTTTAGAAAGGCAGATATTTGGTCTTACTTTTACTTCATGTTGGCACTGCACTGGTCCTGCTCACAGCAGCAGTGAAAATAAAGCACCAAAGCCATGGCAGGTCAACAAGTGCAGAAGGAAGGTTGCTGCAAAGGTGTTGCATACATTTAAACTGGCACAACACTTCTGTGAAGGACAAAATATACGATACTGAAAGGGAGAGTAAGATTTATTAGGCCTCTGCCAGGCATCCTCTCCATTGCCCCTGCAGGAGCCCAGGTGAGCGAGGGAAGAAGGGTTGTCAGCCTCACAGCAACACTGAATTGATCTTTTGGAGAAGCCGAGCCCCTCGGGTCAGTACCACAAGCCTGTTTTTCCCTAGCCAGCCTCGGGGACGAAAGGCCGAGTCTGTGGGTGCTGGCAGCGGCCGCGCTGCGGGGCTGTGGCCTCTGGGCTCCGTGCCTGGGGGCCCCGCGCCAGCGGGCAGCGAGAGCCGGCCTGGGGGAATTCAGGCCATCGAATCTGGGCCGCACAGGCGGCGAGAAAAGCGTCTGGAGGACGCAGGAGAGGCGGCTGCGATCACCAGGCTCCAGGAGAGGCACGGCAGCCATCCGAGCCACGGGGATGGGGGAGAGGCAGGGCGTGCACGGGGAGAAGTTCTGGCAGTTCCCGGCGTCCAGCAGAGGGGGAGCGGCCCGGGCACAGGGGCCCAAGGGCAGGATCCCCAGAGAGGAAGGAGGACTGCGAGCAGAGAGGCAGCAAGAAGGCACAAGGGGAAAATCCCGAGGCTCAGGGCCTGCAGAAGCCAAGTACCCAGGGGTGTGGGGGCAGTGATGACATGCAGGGCAGAGGAGAGGACAGGGACCTGGGACAGAAGGATTAGTCCTCACATTCCCTAGGGAATGCTCTTACCACATCACCACTGGCTCAGCTGCTGGCCAGACACCTCCTTGCAGGAACAGTGATATTTCCCAGGCAACCTCCAACAGCAAATCTTGAATTAACAATCTAAAGAAGCACAAGTCCAGCTCTTAATGCACCAGTTAATCTTGTAAGCAGCAGAAAATGAATGCCAGAAAATCTTTGGGTTCACACATGCCAGATGCTTACACATTTGTTCTCTCCTAGTCCAGAGAAACTTGAAACAGGACCTGTTACGACTCCTGTTAACCTTGTGCACCTTTGACTGTATTGTCTTTATTTGTTAATTACCCCTAATGATTACTAAGTACTTATTTGTCTATGACAAAAAGAATATGTACCTCCACAAATCTATACAGAGATCCTGATTACCCTTACACCTGTTTTACACTAAGTTAAATCCATCTCCATAGCTCCTGATCATGATACTTTTCTGAGTTGCACAGATGTGATTCAGTGAATTTCATTCAAATTAATTCTGATTTTTAACAACATAAGCGAAAGAAGAATCGTGTCTATATAGATAAGCTGTTTTTAGAGTGAGCACTGAAGAGACTGAAATTATAAAAATGCATGTAGAATGATGACTGATAAATAATACTGTGGGCAATTTTACATGCGCTGGATATTCCCTCAGCATAAGAAAATTTACCAAGAAAAGAGACTTTTGACAGTCTCAAATCAAAACTTTTGTTTGCAGAGCATGATTATAGCAAGAAGAAGATTTGGCAATCTATCATCTAGATTTCACCATTCCAGCTACCCAATTTTATCCGTTAAAATAGGAAGTTACTAGAAGCCACACTTCCTATTTCAGTGGCACATCCCCAGCAGTTATTCATAGGCTTAAGGAGACTGGTCAGCTGTGTGGCAATCCGGGAGATGTTCCTCCTTCCCCCACTTGAGCATGGGAATGTAGAGCGCTGCTGCAACAATCCAAATTATCCTGGAAGCGACTGTGCACATAAGCATTGTTTAAGAGCTAAACTCAGGTAATTTTCAAATTACACCGCTGAGATATTCATGGCAGAGTGTGCAACAGCACTGGTGTCATTTGTTTAATGCACTCACTGTCCCCACAGCCAACAACTGGTACCAGTAAAACCCTAATGGCTGAGTATGGCCAAGCACATAAAGGTACAGAAACCCAAGACCACTGTAGGACAAGGGACACATATTCGCTGTTCTGCAGTGGTCATAGGCTATAAAATGTGTGAGACAGGAAACAGAGCAGAGTTCAAGGACAAAGCTATACTCCAATTCACCCCAGTCCTAACTAAGAAAAGGCAAACCCTAAGAAAGGGCCACCCTCATTGTCCCTAACCTGAGCACTGCTCTCATTATTGGGAAGAATTTTAACATGTGTCGCTGGGTGGATGTGAACTGATTTTCCGGCAAATACCCATAAGCAAAGTAAATAGATATCTACAAATCATCCAGAAAAGCAAAAGAGTTACCCTCTTGTGTACAATAATTTAGTGGATTTGAATCCTTTCTAAGTTCTTGGGAACCAGAGTGAATGTAGAGCCTTCACGGAAAGTATAAGGCTGAGGCCATCAACATTTCACACAAAATTTTACCAAGTCTTGCAACTCAAAGAGCTCTATAAATGTAAAAATATTTCAGCCCTAGAAGAGGCAAAAATACATAACAGAAAGTTAACAAACCTCCAAAGCCGTTCATTAAGCTCATGTTTAAATTTCATCATGAGCAGTGCCCAGCACAGCAATGCGGCTGGACTCTCTGGCTTTGCTCAGCACCATGCAGAGCTTGTTTCAAGCAAAGAGCAAGAGATTGGTTACAGAGCTGGACCTGAGACAGTCAGAGGGACTCCCAGTGGATCCATTATATGGAAATGCTAATGCCACATGGCCAGTTTTTGTACATGTAACATATCTATGAGTAATTATGAGATGAATTATTATGAAATGGGATTTGCATTTGTCCTTTCAAAAAGAATTGTCTTTTTAAACACTTTCAAGGGTTGTGTGCCTCTTTGGTGTCTGACAAAGAAGAATACATCCCCTTGCTGAGGGAAGGGATTTGCCAACGATTGCTACATAATATTACAAAGAAAATTGCACTCATAAATCACCCTTGACACTAGAGTTTGAAGAAGAGGGATATAAGTCAAAGACAACACATAAACAAAAAAGAGAGAGACACTGAATTCTCAGAAATCTGAAGGCTGAGTTGCTTTTGAATGAAGACCACATTTAACTGTTAATTTGAAGTCTGATAATTCTCTGTCCACAATTTTTGCCAATTTTTTATGGGAAAAGAGAAGATGACTTAATTGCTTATGCAAAATCGTAGCTTCTTAAAAAACAATTGGAAAAACATGGATAGTGCCAGGCCTAATGCCAGGGTAGGGTAGTAGTTTTGTTGGGAATTTTGGTTTTCTCTGCAGATAGCAGACCCCTTAAGTGAGGGAAAATTAAATAGTATTAACCAGTTTATACAGAAATTTTGTAGTTTATTGTAAGAAACTCCAAAATGTTATCAAAGCATCACCATATTTACCATTCAATAACCTAAACCATTGAATAATGTATTCCAAATGAAATCTTCCAAAATTCAGCAACATATATCAGTAAGTAAATCACAGCTGTGAGACATTTTGATTTAAACCTGACATGTCTGTCAATACTGCTAGCTTACCACCTTATTTTAAACCTCGCATGCATTAAAGTAAAATAACCCTTCAAAGCTCTCAGGGATTAAGGCATCTCCATGGAATTGTAAAATATTCTCTCCATGGAAATGAAATGAATGAAAGACAGAGGAGAACTGATAAACTCCACACCTAATTCAGCATTCTAAAAATCTCTTCCTGTCTTTGTCCTTATTGCACACAGACAAGACAGGGCACTGGGAAAGAGGGGAGCAACGTGATGAGTACTTGAGATAAAAATAACTGGTCATCATCTTTCATATGTAGAACAATCTCAAGTCCAAATTCATGGCAAGGTGAAAGGGAAATGGCATAATAGGCACATGTGAAAGCAGATCTGTCCTTAGTTACATGACATTCTGTCAGCTTTGTTTTGACAGACCTTTCTAGCAAATGCCATACAAAGGCAAAACTGAAATAAATGTTCAAATTAAATTAATAGGAGGAACTGGTGTCATGTACAGACCACAAATAAGACATTGTGGACAGCACATTTTAGGTACAAAATCCTTGAAATAAATTATTCTGCATCATGACACTTTACTGGCTGGTTGCCTTCTTCACATGACAGATGCAACATAGCAAATCAACCAACCACAGACTGATCTGTAGAATAAATATCAATGCCATACACTGCCATCTACAAACACCTTTCCCAGCAAGCTGATGCTGCTTTCTGCTCTCTGTAACCTACCCATATATTTCTCTGTTCTCAGCAAGAAAGAACCATAACTGGAACCTGTTGGTTTTGCTCTCTCTGTCCCAATACGATATGGAAAATAAGCTTCTAGGAGACCAAATTGCACCAGCAGTGATCACATATCCAACAATTACAAATGGGGGCGAGGACAAAGTATTCTGCTGACAAACGAATTGCTAACACCGCTCCTACATGCCAAAATAGCCTCCATTGCATTAGGCCCTTTGCTTTTCCACAGAAGCTACATGCATTTTTGTTACCTTGTGCATCTTGTATCTGGCTTATAGGCTCAGATTCCAGGCAGATTTACTTCAAATTATTTCAAATCCATAAGTCAATAAAAATCCATGGTGAAAATCGGAACAGTCACGCTCATTTCCTTGAGCGGTATTGGGCTGAGATCCATGCAGAGTCCCATGCAAACTTTCTCATATGGAAACATGAATGGAGTCCATAGTTTAAGACCCTGCAGATTCAGATTGTTGTCCATGTGTGTTCTACTCCCAGGAGATGGAAGCCACAGCTGACCTCATAAGAGATCTCTGTTCTGTTGCGAGGAGCTACCTCTGACAGGAAGTAGACCAGTCCACAGGAAAATAAACAAATCAAAAATTTAGGCTGAAGGACATCTCCCTGACAAGACAGCGTTGCTGCCAGAGTGATAAACAGAATCTCTCATGGTCTGTGGGATGCTAGCAAAAAGTCCAGGGTCAGCGAGATAGAGCAGATTGTTTCCCTTAGATTGCTCTGTTATTGAAGAAAGAACAGCAGTCCAGCTTATTTTCCTAAATGATTAACTTTGCTGCCTTTTCTGCTCAGCACATCAGATAAAGAAGTTTATTCAGTTAGCTTATTTATTTACATTCCTTTGCCAAAAATCTCACCAAACAAAGCCTATTTGATGATTTATTCTTTGCTAAAGGGGAAGCTTATTTGCAATAATTATCTTATCATAAACATCTTAAAAGGAGGATTTGAAACTGGAATTCATAACAGCAGAGAAATCTGACTTTTCCAGAGAGGTCATATTTGTTATCCATTTTGCACTGCAGAAGAAAAGAAGCCAGCTGAGCCCAGATGAAGCTGGATGTGGCATAACTGCTTTGAAGTTTTGTTTGTTTTCACTGGTTGACCCACATCCTGTTGGAAGAAATCACCTTCACCTATTTGGAGCCATTCCAAAATATGACAAGAGGAAAGAATATAAAGGGTTCAGATTCTGGGTCCTGCAGATGGGATTCTGCAGCACAGAAGTTGCACCAGAGGGACCAGCTCTAGTGCAAACAGCAGAGAGGCAAGAAGTGCAAAGATGATTTCTGAGGGACACCTCTCCTGGGACCAGCACATCAACCTGAGGAGGAGCTGAGAGCACATCACACTCTGCCCGGCTTGGCAGCAATCTCCAGCATTCTCAGGTAGCAGCAGTAGCTGATTGCTCAGATGCCAGACTCTGGCTGCTCTCATCTCCCTGATGAGATGTTTAAGATAGACATAAAAGTGTCTCAAATCTGCCTTATGCCACCTCTCCTGACCCTACACAACTACAGTGTTTTGGCAGATGCTCAGCCAAAGTCCCAAGGGACAGAAGACAAACTTGCAGGGAGGAGGTAGAGCAGATCAGCTCCATGTCTCTCATTTGGCACCAGCTCTGTGCTTTGGCCTTCTCTCACTGCTCCCCTGCTCATGCAGAGCGTGTCCTAAAGGTAATAGATGCTGAGAGAGAAAACAAATTTTAAACAAGAATTTAGTTTATATTTTGTTTTAAAATAAGGGTGCCTGAAAGCTGTAAGCCAGTGCACATCTCTCTCAGCAGGTTTGAAGAGAAGATTTAAGCACACACTGGACTGCCCTGACTCCCATTTTTTATTTTGGGAACATGTCTGAACTCATTAGCTTTTGATAATACACTCATTATTTTAACTATTCATAGCAGAGCATAGCATGAGAGACTAAACTCTTCCCTGAATTAACCTGGCTTTCAGCTGCCCTCCATGATCCATGGGAAGACTCCTGAGAGGTCAGGAATACAAGAGCAGAGTACCATACAAACATCAATTTCAGCCCAGCTGCACTGAGCAGCCCATGAAACTCAAAAACATGGCAGTACTGAAAAAAAAAAGGTTCCCAAAGCTGGTCGCACAGCAAATACCTCCCACAGAAACTAGGCTGGAGGCACCCAAAGGGAGGACAGGCTGGATTTGCATCTGTCTGATGCAATGTGCCTGTCTGATCTGCAAAAGCTGGGTGGTTGTGTGCAACATGAGAAGGGAATCTCAGAGAAATTTTGGACACAGAAGGATTTAGCCACATGAAGGGGAAAAGAAGTTCCCTCTGGCAACAAAAGTGAGTGGCTCTTCAATTCCTCTCAGCCATTCACACTGAGAATCATTTTCAGAGGTGTTGAGTTTATTCCTCATCAGGTGTCTATTGCTATCAAAGAAGAAACTACACATACTCAGGAATGTCATAACTGCTCAGGCATTTCTCAACAAAACCCTGCTGGAGAAAAGCCAGGCTGTTTCCAGAAATGAGGCTGAGACAAGATGAAAACATCAGTTCCATACCTGAAGTGTCATGACACAAGACTTCGCTAAAACAAGCAATGTTTACTCCTATGGTCAGATCTTTTACATTTTTAGATGCCCAGGGATACCAAGCCATTTTCCCCCAAAACACCACACTCATTGTCTTTAAGATCCCATGTTTTCAAATGGATTAACTGCACAGAGAGTCTTTCACTGTTTGACGATGCACTTTATTAAGCTGAAGTCTCTTTTGAGCTCTCATTCCCCTCACACCAGTGTAGCATTTGGCCAACAGCTGCAGTGAAGGGAAAGCAGCAAAATCAGGTTGATGGGTTTGGTACAGGGTGTTACCCAGCCCTGACTGACAATGCACAGGGTTATTCAGGGCAGGGGGAACCTCAGGTCTCCCTGCAACCTCTCACCTCATATGTGCCTTCCCCACATCCCATCCCCAGCCATGAGTGTCCCATTGTTTAATATACTCACAGGAATAGGGTTAGAGAGCTGAAAACAGAGTTCCTGCAGGCTCAGCTGAGTCAGGACCACATCTCCAGGCCGTTCATCCTCTGCCTGCTTGCCCAGGTGAGGGATGGAGCTGGCAGTGCCCCATTGCCTCATGCCAGGGCCGCCGCTGCCACGCACTCCTCCTGCCTGGCACAGGGACACAGCAGGCTCTTGGATCCCCAGGGGGAGGGATGGTCTGCACTCAGCTGCAGAAAGGCTGGGCCCCTCACCCCAGAGAATACCCCATGGCACCGCCCCTGCAGCGAGTGTGTGCTGGGGACACAGCAGACCTGGCTGGCATGGAGACCTCATCTCCTTCTCCAGCTACCTGCACCCCTCAACAACTTCATTTCTCACCATGTCTTTGAAAGATGAAGCGTGCTGGAGTTAGGAAGGATTGAGAGCCAGCTCCTTCCAAGTGCAAGATCTGTCACTGAACACTGGTTCTGATGTGGAACTGAGGCTTCTCACCTGAGGGTTTGGCAGGGTATCGCCTCTGGAGCCCACACAGGAGGAATGCAGATTCCCAAAGCACCTCCCAGAGACAAGATACAAAGAGAGGATGAAGCTGTGGCAATGGTCTAATTTTTCTCAGCCAAAGTTAGGTTTACACCTGCAGGTTTTAATGGGGATAATTTGTATGGTTTTAGCCAACACGTGTTTTCCAGCTATTATGCACCACTATTCCCTCAGGCCTTGTATCTATGCCATACTGCAATTAGCCCAGCCACATGGATAGGGTCTCTGTCTTCATCATTTTGGAGTGACTCTATCCAGAATCCATGTAAATGATGACATTTTCCTGTTAGCACATGTATCACAACTCTGAGCTGTAAAGGCAACTTCCGCACCATCCCAAGAAACAAGTAAGAATACATGTGCACGCCTCTGGGAAAAAATATTCAAGGATGTTTTCCTATTTCCAGATGGAAGAGGATGAAAAAAAAAACAAACTTGGAGAGTGCACAAGTACTGGAGGTTAATGACAAGCCCAGAGACTTGTCTCTGTTTTGTTCAGGAGGAGCTGGAGGCTGTTAGCCCATTGCTCGTGGAAGACTACATACAATCAACCCTTTCTGCAACTGGATGATTTACAGGAAAAAAAAAAATTAAAAAAAAGAAAGAAAAACCCAAAAATGTGTAGTATATTAACAGCAAGCACTATTTGGTATACATGTGCATTTTCTCCCTGTACAGTACAAACCTCATATGGCTAGATATGAACTAACCAGTGTCCCTTGTCCACATTCATATATGTCCTCAGGACAGGATCTGGTGCATAAAGACAGCAACCAACTTGTTCTTGCAGATTCAGAGCTGGGATACAAACACAAGATGGGTTTGCTCCCTCCAGGTCTTAGGACAGCTCCATCTGGCAGGCAGTGCAGTGCCTCACAAATATCTCACAAGTGCATGCATAACATGCCATCAGAGTTCAATAAAATAAATTGGAAGGAGACAAAGTAATTTTCAGAACACAATTCACAGGATGCACAGGATGATTTACAGAAGCTAGAGGCTTCAAGCTGACAGGAAAATAGCTTGTCACAAATTACTTATCGTTGAGGTCAGTCAATTGAGAGAAATATAGGTTGGTCAAGAATCACTACCAAGGTGTGATTTGTATGCAGAAAGGCTGTTTGCTGCTCATGGCAATATCTCTCTTGTAAAATACGGACCATGAATATGTATGTTCCCTAGAACAACAGAGTTGCTTGTTTGCCTACTTTATATAGATTTGCAAGCCAATATTTTACTGACTGAAAAGGCCAAAAATTCTGAAGAATGAGTATTTCCCTTCCTTTGATTAACAAATCAATTAGAACAACAGTGCTCCTTTTCTGCTCAAGTTACCAAAAATGGTACGGGGTATAGCTTGCTCTTGATTTGTCTTTCTTAAGGGTTCTCAAAACACTCCTAGAAGTCACAGTAAACAAAAGTTTCAATATATTAGTACAGCAAAAAACTGTACCAATAAAAAAAATCATCTGATGGCCACCAGATGCAAGTTTACAACCTCTGTCATAGAAAACCATGCCTGAAGAATGAATCTAGTTTAAATTTGGATCTGAGCTCCTCAGTTCTCTTTTCAATAATTATTGTCTTGGATGTCCATCATTGAAAGCCCATGGGAGCAGATACAGGACATCAGGAAAGGTACTCTGGATTTCTGAGGACCATTTGGCATTTCTGTAATTCAGACACAGAATGGTGTTACTAACCTGCACACTCACCATGCAGGACTGTGCCTTTACACTGGAGCTGCTTTTATCTCACTTTTGAGAGATTACTTTGATAATATAAACCATTTTTTTCCTTTTCAGATTAACAACTGGAAAATCATCTTTTGGCATTATTTATAGTGCATCATATGCTCATGTCCTTTCAAATTTATAGACAACACTTCAGCTTGAAATGAAGAAAAACAAAGAAACAGCTGCAATCTTCACTGGTTAACTTTTATTCAGTACTTTCTGAAATAAGCAAGAATTTAAGACGCCCATAAGCGATCAAATACAGCCACAAAAACCCCATACTGATCCTAAATAAGAAGCACTATGAGAAATACACAATATTTCATGAAACAATACTGTACATCAACAACCTTTAGGAAACAAACAACTCAAACCATATGCTTAGTTTACTCACAATATAAAAAACTTTAACCTTTAAAGAAAAATATAGATTCAGTCCAATTGTAGGATCCAATCCCATATCCAGTGAAGTCAATGGAAGTTCTCTCATTGATTTCAATGTTTAAAGGATCATGCCCTTACTTTGCCTCAAGAGGCACTTTAATTATTATACAAGGCCTAGCCTGAATAACGATTACAAAAATGTCAAACATCAACTCAAGAGTATGTTTTAGCAACTTTCAGGAAATAATGGAGGAATAGGTTATCTATCCATGCATGGAATAAGGCAAAAGCTAATTCATTCAGATTAGGAATAATAATTTTTACTAGTTTCTTTTTCACAACACAAACATTTTAGACTTTTTTAATTAATGGATATATTATATATCATATTATGCTTCACATTTTTCCTACCTCTATTGAGAAAGCTGGCACTGACATTTCATAAAGAACTCCTCATTAATTATCGTTTTCTGTTCTGTAACAACCACAAGAAACTCATCTGGGTTTAGTAATAGTGTCTACCAAGAAAAAAGCACACACTATCATAAGCTTATAGTTTATAGAGCTCAAGGTACATTAAAATGTAAATCATGAAGTTCATGAATTCTGTTTTAAAATATTTTTCCAAACTAAAAGCTGCAGAAAATTGGTTCTTAAATATTCTACAGAAAATTCTGAAGCATCTAATGGTTTAAATTACTTATGCTTTCTTCTTAAAAATATTTAAATTAGGTTAGTAGCCCATCCTTGAAAAATAATCCAAAAAAGATACACTAGATTACAAATCTTTTGTCTTAATCAGTGTAACCAAAGGTTTGTCATCTGGGCTGTAATCTTCATAAGCAATGGGGGTTGCATCATACATTGCAGGTCGGGATTTCTTGCCAAACCTGGAAATAAAAGAAAACTTTTGGTGACAAACAGAAATATGAATGAGTTCAGTGCAACAACACAGTGACTTATGGTCTGTGATCAGAAACAAAGTCAGAGAGCTCAAATAAATTGTATATAACAAAATAAATCACAGGAAAATGAGGCAAAAATGGTCAAGTATTTTTTGTTATTGAACTGATGCAAAGAAAACATTACAGAAAACAGAGACAGAATTATTTATGTAGTTATCCACACTAAGGATTTTTATGCACTTATGTACCATATTAAGCCTATATTAATTTACATTATGCACACTGGAAAGTGAAATCCAGAAAATTCAGATTTTGAGGATAATATTTAGCCCAAACCAAAATTAACTTGAATTTTCTTCGAAGACTTTTATGCAGGTTCATGATTTCCAATTTCATTCTTGCGTATTTTCAGTGATTTAGAATTGCAGACAAAACTGAAATGGCTGAAAGCATTATAATATATATGGTGAAAATTTCATTTTTCAAAGTACTTCAGCTGTCCATAAGGCTACACTAGATTCATTCCCATGCATGAATGTCTGCCTTCTTCTGTAAGTTATTTTAATAAATACAGACAGGTCACATTTGCTCATCCCCATCATGATGGATAAACCTGATTTTCTACAAATGAGATAAAATTTCAAGAACTGAATGAAGGAATCAAGTCATTGCATCTTACTAAATCAGAGGCAGCACTGAATTCTGAATCACCCTTTTTCACCGTCACTCTCAAGGGTTTAAATGAAATAGAGCTTTGCAGAGATAAAAATGATGGTGAACATTCTCCAGAGGTTTTAGTCAAAACTACCTGCCCTTTCTGACAGTAGAGGTCTCATGGCTTGTTGCACACAGTGAAGCAGGACAAAATCTGTTTTCTCATTTAGGTCAGGGTTGACATGTGCCCCTAATTAGAAAAGGCTGAGAAAAGAGCACAGCACATGTGCAAGTTGTTTGTAGTCTGGTTGAGCCATGGAGCTGCTCAACCACATTGCTGTGATCAGGTGGTTCAGAAGTCAGTCACTGCCCAAAGGAGCAAACAAACAGAATTATCACCAACCTCAGAGGTTTATGTTAAAGACAGAAGTGTTAAATGGGAACTCTGTTCAAACGGTGTGTGTCTGCTCAGACTGCACAGCTGTGCTATGCTAGCTAATTGATGACATAAAGGAATGCGCAAAGCAATTATCAATACAATCTGCAAGAGGCAATGATTCAAGGGCTAATCAATAGTGAAAAGATCCAGATTCCTGCTACAGAGTGTACTGGATCAATTAACTGCCTGCTTACAACAAAAGCACATACAAACAAGTGAATAAAAATTTTTTTCCAGGGCAACCAAACACAAAATTACTCTCCTAACAGAGTATATACTGTGTGAGGGAATCTCAGTCCTGGGAAGCTCTGAGTGTGGAAAAAGACTGGAGGGACATGATGGATCATCATTTTAACATTAGTTTCAATGCCATACTGTGAACAATTATGTGCTTGGGTTGGTAAACAGTGTAGCAGTAGCACTGGGGAAGTTCTTCAGGCTCAACATTTAGCTTTGGCATGTCCAGTCATGGGTGGTGATGGTGATGTTCCAATGTGTCCATCAGACACATGCTTACCAGCATATAAAAATAATACATCACAAAGATAATCACAAAGTAAAGTACATGAAATAACAATCATAAATTATATTTTGCAATGAAGCATTGAACAAGAGAGACCTGTGTAGCTTGAGAGAAACAGAGGTTTCCGTGACATTTCCAAGGACAGTACACATTCATTGTAGCAATTCTTGGCAGAGGCAGCTCTGTGTGTAGGTGACAGACACTACAAATCATCTTCACATTTGGAATGGTCCTCCACTTCCTTAGAACATGATTTCAAGAGATGGCTACCTATAGAGAGTTATTAACCTCAACAACTCCATTTTTGAGACCACTGGACAGCTGAACCTTGAGGAAATGATATCTTCTGACTTCTGTGGGACAGGCAGGAGTTCAGAGTTTACCCAGAAACAGAATAAACAAACCAACCACATGTTGCTACTCTGCTCAAAACCAGCAACTGGCAAAAGGAGTCCACAAATAAAATTCAAAAAAGAGATGTAAAAGAGAGAGACCGGAAGTTAAAAAAGGGATAAAGCATATTGAGAGGAGGAAGGGATTCTTTTGGCTTCCACAGGAGGAATCTGAGAAGATTCATTTCCTCTACATTATTCTGAGAAATGGTCAGGTGTGCAAGTGGTATTGTGCCTTGCTTGGAATAATTGAGCTGTAATCCTAGAGTTCCCAGAAAATTAACCCTGGCAGAGGATGTATATTAAACAATTGGCATGTGATGTGGAGACCAGGGTACATGTGCACATGATCACACTTCTACAAAAAGGCAGCTGACAGAGAACTGTGCCAGGAAATGGTAAGAAATGAGCATGTGCTGATGCATATCCAATTCAGAAAGCTTAGGACACCACAATCTGACGCAGGCAACTGCACAGGAAAGGGGAGAACCTGCAGCCGAGAGAAGCTGACCCTGCTGTGGCAGGAGAACTTCAGCAGTCTGATGAACCAGACTCTTCAAACAACGCAGAGACAGGAGACAGGACAGATCAGCATGTGAAAATAAAAATTAAATAAACTGCACTGTAAATGGTGCATGAGGGCTACTGACATTGTTGCACACAAAGAACTAACTGCAGCATGGTCTGTCACCAGATAATTCATGAACTCCGTGTGAATGCTTTTCTAAAGTGAACAATTCTGTTTCAATAATAGATCTTGGTTCCATTTCAATGACATCTTGTGGCTGCCATAGCCAGTGGTCAACTATTTCATTACACTGTTCTCTTCTAGCTTTAAAACATATAAATGTTAACATAAAAGGAATATTTCTTTACTGTCTGCATAATGAGTGCTAAAGACAACTGTGCTTCATCTGCTTGGAAAACTACCTAGTTCTGATCTGCTAATCCTAGGAACATTCACTAGAAGTAGACATTTATTAGTAACGATCCTTGAGCACATTGGTTTTGTCTTACAGCAAGTACTTTGATTAGTAAAGATCAAATTATTTAAAAAATTATTTAGAAAAAAATTCTGAGAAATATGAACAAGTAATTTTAAAATAATTTACTGAATATGCAACAGGCATCCACACTCCCGGACATACGCTGACTTTGCCAGAAACCTTCCCTTTAAAGAAAATAATCTACTACCTTTTCCCTTGTCCTCCATTTTCCAAAATTACTAGCAAGTTTTGGTAGCTAACTGTGAAAGGGAATTATTTTCAGAAAATGCTGAACTTTCTGTTATTTGAAAGTAGGTTTCTTAGATTCAGCAATTCTGAAAATTCAGACCTTTATATAGGTATGTTTACAAATTTATGCAAAAATAACTATAAAATTTTGCTCCTTTTCCTGGACTGAAAAGACCAAAACAGTGGTTTATATCTTTCTGAACCCAAAATATACAGGACAATCTCCACAATAAACCTCCATGAATTACCTGATTTGGCAGCTCTATCTTGGATTTTTATAAGGCATCACATTCTTGGAGGCACTAAAAATTATTTAGAATGAGAACATTTATTTTCATTTGCATTGAGTAGAAATACCTTTTCCAAGATGGAGAAACCCTCAATGGACAATAATGTAATTTCTAACTACATAACATGGATTTGAAAAATCAGCATTAATCTATCCCAGTCTAAGAACTTTTTTGAAGTTGGAACACTTTGAAGAGCTACTACCCAAAGCTGTGATGTGATTAACTGAGGCTGGGGAACGCCTCACCCATTTCAGGTAATTTTGATGGCTACAGCAGTGGTACAATTTAACCTATTTCATCTTCCCTGAAACAGAACTGGAGCATTCAGAAAATTAATTACCAGCAATCACCAACCGATATGCTCACATTTCTCCATGTCAGTGCACAGAAACATGTCTCCCTCAGTTGTTTTAAGAGCATTTTTATGGTAACACACATGAATACTCTGTTGGAATTTGAAGTGATCTTGACAAATTGAAGAAATGGGAAAAAGAAACATCAAAAATGATAGTTCTACCCTATTAAGAGAGATGTCAAACACAGAAGAAACCATACTGGCTAGGAAGCAAAATAACACAGAGGATCTTGGGATGAGGAGAGGGTCTAACAGGTCACAAAAGCATGTCATTTGTCACTGGAAAAAAAAAANNAAAAAAAAAGAAGAAGAAAGAAACCAATCAAGTTTCTTTTTCAGATGTATGAACAGGAATGCCATAAATAAGATTCAGGAGGTGATTACTCAGTTTATTTGATGCACATAGCTCTTCAGACAGAGGACTACTTAANAAAAAAAAAAAAATTAAAAAAAAAAAAAAAAAAAAAAAAGACAATCTGGAGTTTGTCCCAGGATGACAATAAAGAAGCTGACATGATCTGGTAGGAGATATGGAAAGAATGGGTTATCAAACCCAAGAAAGAAAAAAGTTGGTTTTGCTTTGTTTGTTTTTATCATGAAAGAGAAGGGGGGAGGGCTCAGCCCCTGATGTGCAAGTGAAGCAGCCAGGTTAATAGCAAAGAAAATCCAGGTTAGATTTTAGGAAAGCCCTTTCTAAATCTACTCAACTCCTTTGGAAGTTTTTAAACACAATTGTTGGCAGGGAGCTAGGTATATTTAATGCCATATTAGTGCCATGGCTTACGCTTGAGCTCTCAAATCCCTTCCACTCCTACTTTTGTATTATTCTGACACTCAATGTCCTGCCTTGCAAGTGCTCCATTAAATTTAACAGTAAAAAATTACTGTCTCTAGGAAAGCAAGTAAGAAAGGCAAACAAGAGAAAAAAAATGATTGATATGAAGAGATTCTCACTGAATAATCTGGTAAATTAGTCACAAAAATCAATGTGCCTTTCCTATCTGATCATATTACGTGTATGTAGCAGTTTACATCCCTAACAGAAGATCTGACAGGCTAAGAACTGTCCCACTTCACCAGTTACAGCAAATAAAGTCAGAGTAACTCCGTCTGTTTTCCAGGAGTTTTGCTGTATTGTCACACTGAGATGAGAGCAGTGAGCAGTGCTGGAGTTTGCCCAGCAGAGCAGCCCATTCGCTCTGCCAGCAGCACTTGGTGCACTGTGCATGAACTGAAACGACACATCAGAACAGATCCCCGGGACAGCAGCAGCCCCAGCACGAACCTGGCATGTCGGATGGAAGCGATTGCACTGCTGAATTCACTGTCAATGCTCCTACAGTTGTAAAACTCTTCGTAGGCTGGCCGGGAGGAGCCCTGGTACTCGATGCGGCTGATGCGGCAGATGCCCACGATCAGGATGATCAGCATCAGGACGAAGGCCACGCACAGCGCCCCAATGATGATGTACAGGGAGTGACGAGGCATATTTGTTAGGCTCTCTGCCATATGCCCAGACTTCCACTGCAGATCTGCCAATAAGAAATAAAAGGTTATCATTAATTAATAATTTATATCCATCCTGCTGAATAGGACTACTTTATGATATTCATTTTCAATATTTCTGACTTTTGAAGCTACGGAGATAAGTAATTTGAACTTTCCTAGGTTCTGTTATCAATACACCATGAGGCCTAACCTGTTACAAATTTGAATAGCCCTGTGCTGAACCTTCACTCACTTTTTTCTGTTGATTTTTAAGGTCATATAGGAACACGTATCTCGTTTGATCTCGTGTATAACTCAAGCAACAGAAAATCGAGTTATTCTTGCATTATTTTATTTTATACTACAGGCTCTCTAAAGGCAGGCAGGTTTTATGCAAAAGCTTCTAAGAACCAACCAGTCCTCTATGCAGTTTGTTCTGATAGTGAAGCCTTCCACTAAAATGTGTTATTTAACATGTAATAAACACACTTGGTTTGTAATTTGAAACACAGACTTTCTCACGCCTATCTCTATCAGACTGCAGAGACTTCAGCATTTCAAGGACAAAAAGGACACCTCATAAGGTCCTACAGTAGGGAGCCTACTGGAGTATTTTCCCAAGCATAATTTCCCTGAGATTCTCAAAGCAGACCTTAAAGTAAAGCCAATCTGGAAGAGCCTTCTTGTATTTATGTATTCCAGATCTTCTGTATAAATATTCTTGATCCCCAAACTATATCTATGCCAAACAGATTTTCAATCAATTGCGTATATCCTCAGATCTGTTTCTCTCTAGCATGGGTCATAATATTTCTAATTAACCTATACTTCCCTCCAGGGTTAATTTTTTGTATTCTTGTAAGCCTATGGTCTCCCATTATTTCAAAACAGGAACAGACTTGAATCATCCTGACTACAGAAATGTAGCACTCTGCAAAAGTTATTTCTAGTAGGTGCCTGTTCCTTTTTCAAATGTACTTCTGCTTTGCACTGATTTAGAAACTCCCTTTACTCAATCACAAACAGTCTGGGAACAGGGCTTCCAAGCATATGCTTTGGGAGTTTAAGATATTCTCAGAAGGCACCTCTCAAGGATGCTGATAATGGCAGATAATTCAGGCACCTGAGCTAAAATCTCCAGTTTAGTGGCATCTGTGGATAAAATCTCAATCTACAGTAGAAAGACAGAGAACGTACAAGGACAGGAAAAAAGAGAAATCCATTTTAGAGGGAGGTGGTGAGAAAGCCCAAAGCTGTAACATGTGGGATTCAGCTGGGCAGAGTTTGGAGAAATGGCTGCTCTTTCTCACAAGAGTGAAGGTTGTCCTGGAGCATCTCCCAGCTTGGGGCTGCTCAGACTTTGTCCACAAATGTGAGCTGAGTTTAAGGACTGGCTGTTTGTTTCTCTTATCTTCTTCAGAGGTCAGCAAAGTTTTGATCAGCCTGAATCATTCAGTGATTTAATGTTTCTAAAGAGCTGTTACAGCAGTTTGCCCAGTCAGGATACAAGGGAGTGAATACAGCTGTGCTCTGTGCAGTTTGGGATGGGCTTCTATTTCTGTTCTGCAGCACATTTGTCACACACAGTGGTTTCTGTCAGGCTGTCAGACTAGGCTGAATTCAGATCTAATGTGTGCAGATATATGGCAAGACGCTTCTGATTTAGATTCCATGTCTTCCATCTCTGGATGACAAAGATGAGAAAAATTTCTTCACTTTTTCCTCACTGTATCAAAATACAAAGATTAACAATTTATACCCCAGAGATTAGAAATAGCATATGACAGCTCAAAATCACAGTATTTTCAGTTGTTATATTAACATTCATAAAATTAATAAGGAATAAAATTTCAATGCACACAACAGTCTGTACTAGAAATTCTTCATAATGTTAGTTTTCAAGTAACCACATGGTTTGGCATACTTCAGTAACTGCATTAATAATTACAAAAGCGGCAAAGGTAATGATATTAACAAATAGCCAGCAGGCATTAGAGAATTCATATGAGACATTTGTAAGCATTTTTACAGTGAATGCTCCATTAACTTTTTAGACAAATGCATTTCATTTTGGAGGGAAGAATATCCTCTTTATAATTAAGACAAATTTAATCCTATTTAACTGGAATTGCTAATACTGGTAAGGACCATAAGATGATATTAAAAAAACCAAAATTCATCCAGGCAATGTACATCTTGTCTTGTTTGTTGTATATACACCACTTGGAAATTAAAAAGAACAGTCTGACAAGAAGATAACCCTGAAATCCTGTTAAGGTAGTCACTTCAAGCAGCTAAACCATCTGGTGAAAAGCGGGGAACTATAAATAGGGTGGTTCTACAAAAAAGATTAAGTACCAATAACCTCCTTCATGGCCAGTAACAGAAAACCACAAAGGATAAAATATGATCAGTTTAGTCAAATGACACCCAAACACCAGTTTCTTGATAAGCCTGGCTTTGTGCCTTTTTCAAGCATTCAGAAGGATGGTCCAATACAAAGTCAGTATGCAGTGTTTAAATTTAATTTTCATCACATTATTAACCATTATGTACAAAATACTGAAAGAATATAATAAATATGGCTAAGAGAATTGGAAAGATGAACAGAAGCACTTTTACTAATAGATGCAGACTTTAGAGCTCAAAGAAATGCACTGCACCATTGCCTCAACTCCAGTGAATTGAGAAGTGCTGCATCTGTTTATAAAAGAGCTGGATATGGCCTTGCTAGATATGATTAAGTTCCCATCAGCTTGTTAATTCACAGATCAAGGAAAAACAGTGAGTACAAAGATCTTCACGTGGCTACATGGACCTCTAGAAGAAAAATCTGCAGATCAAAATACTCTTAAACTCTTTCTGCAAAGTGTTTTCTTCAAAACTCAATCCCTCTATGTTTGCATAATCCTTCACACACATGTTAAAACCTAGTTCTTTAGGAAAGCTTCTCCAGCTTTGCACATGAGGCACTGCACTGGTTAGAGAGGCTGCATGTCCATGGTTATGTGTTTTGGGGTAGCATTATCTGTTATGATGTCCCTTAACAATACATGCTTTTACTTTGATGCTGTGGCAAAGTGACTTCAATAGCAAGAGAACATCAGATTTTTTCTGAAACGAAGGTTATTGAAAAAAAGACAGGTAATCCTCCAATTTTAAACATATTTGTTCTTTAAAATGCCTCTTTGTGTAGCTATAAGATTTTTTTCCTGTTTTCATTCAAGACCAGTTCAAACCAGAATTTTATACACTGTATTTTTATATCTTCTCTATTATTTTGTACATGCACTCTATTAGCTACTGTCATGTGTTAGATAAAAAAACTCGGTAATTTCAACCTCTTCGGTTGAAAACAATTGCCATGAACAAGGCAAGGTTGAATATTTCTGTTTGAGAATAAGCCTTGCAGCGTTACCAATGCGTTAACATTCAGGTAATTCCCTGCTTTCTGTCATAGCAGTCACAAGATAAAAGAACTTGCATCCCCTCTAACAGGGGAAAGAAGAAATAATTGAGCAGCTGGACAGTAGGAGAGGCTCCTTCCACCCTCTCCTCTGCTTCTCTCCTTATCCCCATATGTTTACACGCACTTCACTGTGTAGCTGTGGTGCAAAGAGCCAAACTCTGAGTGACTGGAGCCTGACAACCAGAGCACTCCTGGACATGCACCACTGAATTCCTGTAGCACATCTGCAGGCTCAGAAAGCATGCAAGCCTTTGTATCCCTTTGGCATTCCATAACACAACAGAAATGTAATTGTTACTTCATCAAGGGACTTGGGAAATGCATTTCCAGGAGGATTGTTGCTTTCTCTGAGAAGTAAACCCATCTGTCTTTCAGCCAACTACTTAATAGCGAATTCTGCCTGTGCAGAATTATACTGCCTTGCTGATCGACTTGGACATGCATGTTGCAGGTGTCACCAACATCATCCTGGTCAGAAAAAGCTCATCTGAGCATATTTTAGCATCAGCAATATGGCAAACAGTACACAGTGTTGTGCTCCCAATGTCTGCTGGCTCTGCACCACCCAGGGAAGTGTGTGAGCTATTCACAGAAACAAAAAAGGCAGGGCTGTCACCATCTCTGGGTTAGCTAGCAATGGTCTTCTGCAGCCTTTGCTTACACCAGAAAGCTCTGAAACTGAATGTACCAGGTTAAAATAAGGACTAACATCAAGAACATAATGAGTAAAATAAATTTGAAAAAAGCAGTTGGTATGTTTAGGTAAAAAGAGAGTGAAAAATAGAAGGTTCACATGCTTCTTGTGTAAATGAGATATAGAAAACATTTTTTAATCCATCCTTTCTGTGTGTTTTATAAATCTATCACCTATCCCTGCAACCTTAGCTGTGCTAACAAACCTGTGCATCTGTATAATGACTCAAAGGGATCTGTGACCACAGTATCCAAACATTCAAGCAGTTAAATACACAGCTGAATTCTCTAGCAAAGACAACATCTCTAGCTCAAGAACAAAACATCAGGGATATACAAAGCAGGTCTGTGAACAACAGAACTAATGAAGCCTAATTTACATTTTAACTCTTCCTCAGTCGGATTTCACACTTTCTGCCTCTCCTGGACTCTCCACTGTGCCATAAGAATGCCCTAACAGTGAAGCTTCTCTCTAAAATGAGAAACAATGGAAGCTGTTCCTTCCAGTGGAACCTCTCTTGAGTCATACTGAATGCTTTGAAAATATTTGCCTTGGAGCCCTTCCTCTTTCTAACAAATTTGGTGGAAATTAGCCTATGGCTGGAAAAGTTATTCCTGAAAAAGTTGGTAAATGCCTGGGCACACAAATTGCAGCACAATTATACAAAACCAGTTTCCTTAGGTAAGCAAGTTCCAAGTTGTTTTGCTGAAACATCACTAGAGCTGCAGGTGCTCAGAAGTCAATACAAGCCTGTTAGGACCACGCTTATACTGGTACAGAACACACTTGACCCAAAGTGTGCAGGGAGGCTGTGAAGCATGAGCACAGTTAAAAGGCAAACTGAGTGTCCAGCTCTGAGACAGCATCCCTGACAATCTAGTCAGACACATCTCAAAGTAGGGTGCCTAGAAACAGAAGTTTTTAACTTTCATGACCACTTTTAAAATGCTACAGCCAAAAATGAGTTTACCATGATTTTGTTCATTTACATATGATTCAGAGTATTGTGGAGATATGTATTTAGAGAAAAAAAAATATTTCTTTAAAATAACTTACAATTTTTAGAAATGTTTAGAGAACTACAAAACTTACGTATTTCACAGTTTGCACCGACCCATCCATGAGGACAATGGCAAGTGTAACCACCAGGCTGATCTATGCAAGTTCCAGCATGGTGACATGGGTTGCTGTCGCAGTCATTTACATCAATTTCACATTCTTCACCTTTACATAGGGAAAAAAACCCAAAAACAAAACCAAAATTATGTATGGCAAGTGCCTGATGTAGCAAGTACATCCTCAGCCATTTAACTTCTCTCTTGCTGCAAAACACCTTATAGTGCAATACATCTTTATTCTTGAACATCAAAAGGATTCCAAGAAGGAGTATTATCCTTGCTCAACCAGGTGAAAATAAAGCCTGAGGACTAAGGGACTTGACTAACCTCACACAGACTCTGTCTCATTTCTCTAAATATAATTTCCATCCAAGAAAATATAACAGACAATCATGGATATTTTGATATGCTATACAATAATCTAGATAATTGGACAATGTACAATGGAAAGCTAATTCTTTTCCAAAGAATGCCCTTTAATTAGAATAGATCAAAAAGAACAATTAGAAAGATAGATATAAACCAGCTATGAATGGGTTTACCTGATACTCTCACATTGGATATTACCTTACATGACTAACAAAACATCAGATTGTAAATTATCTTGACTACAGATATTTGGATTATACCAATCTCATCAGTCTAAGGCCAAAAGATTAAATGATTTTCTTACCAGTACTCTGAAAGTGTAAATTGATTCATAACAAGTACTTTAGGGCTTTTAGCAATTGCATATTAAGATAACGGAATACGCTGTTTCTTGAGCACACATTTACTAAGATCACTGTTAAAACATTTTCCAGTTTCAACAGTGTCCAGTTAGTATATGGGTTACCTGGAAACCTTCACAATACTGTTTTTAAAATGCAACCTAGTCTCAAGTAGTAAGGTCATAAGCCGTGCTAAATAGCTGTTAGCTTTGTGGAGTCGCTTTAGTAACAAGATTTTTTTTTTTTGCTACAAAGTTCATGGCAGATGTAAGTAATATAAAAAATTTTTCATTCTCACTAGACTGCTCACAATACAGCAAAGCCCAAATTAATTCCTGTCTCACAGAGTCACAGTCTTGGTATTTGTCTTCCTCTAGACACAGTGAACAATGACAACTAGATGTTCTATGTAGCAAACAAATCACTTGCCTGCATATCCAGGTGCACAAACACATGTAGCATTTAGACCTTCGCTGTCACAAGTGCCACCGTTCTGGCAGTTGATGTTAACACATGGATCTTTGTATAATTCACAGTGCCTTCCTGAAAAGGAAAGATCAGTAATTGCCACTGACATGACTGATACTGGCAGCATGGAATCAGTACATGTGATAACTTGACTTCACCTGATGAGTGTGCAGACTCTAAGCCTGTCCTTCTGGGCTAATGATGTCATAACACATAATGATGTCATGTGTCATAACACAATAAAATGTGGTTTATGCTGGCTGAACATTTTACACATGTGCCTCTTCTCTGCTCTTCCCACAGGCTGTGGGCTAAGAGAGGCATGGCAATTTCTGCTTGGAAAGACTATTGGATGTTTATGAAAAACCATATAATGAAACATAAACTGATCAGTTATCTAAAATTCTTCAGTAACATGTCAACAATAATTGTCTTGATTAAGAATTTTATGTAATAACTGATTTAATAACATACATAAGCATTCTGATGCCTCTCATTACCTGTTGCAGGAAATGAAACAAAATTTATTCAAATACATAGTTAAAAATAAATAACTGGATGTCTCTACTTCCTGCCACTACCTTCACTCTTTCATGCTCAGTGTAGGCCTTGTGAATCCAGCAGGTTTGACTTGCAGAAGACAGTGCAAGCTGCAGCTGGCATACAAAACACATAACACAGCATATTCCCATCTAGGGACTGGGAGAGAGACTCTAATGCCACTGCTACATGCATTATTTTCTTGGAGTCTACTGTTCAGAGAAAACTTATTTTTATATCTGTATTTTATATGTACACGCACACACACATACTCACTACAGATCTGCCAAAATCATTTCGTTGATGTTTGCAGTGTTAGCAGCAAAAAGGCAGAGGACCATAGCTGAGCGTGCTGTGGGCAGAGGCAGCAGCCCACAGGTACCTGCTGGCACAAGCTCCAGCCCTGCCCAGCCCTGGGAGCTCTTGTCCATCTGCCAGCCCGGTGGAGGCAGAAGGGACACTGCAGATGGGCAGCTCTGGGGTACTAGGGCCAGGACTGAGGCCTCTGGTGGCCCACATCATATCTTGAGCTGGGTACCTCGAGTCAATTCATTGGTGCCACTGAACACCTCAAGTACTGGAATGATGGGAGCTCAGTGACCAGCAAAAGCTGCTTACAGGACCAGGTGCCTGCTTTCCATTTACAGTATAAGGTTGCTGTGCACACAGTGCTTCCAGCTGCACTGACACCTGACAAGTCGGCTGAGAAGAGATGAACATTATGGTTGAGTGCTACTTAAACTGTCATGAAAAGCTGAGGGTCATTTCCTCACCAGGCCTCTAAAATGATGAATTCTGTATCTATAGTCAAAGAGCAGTGCAATCACCAGTGTGAAACACATATTTAGCCTCAAGCAGCTGTTAAGTGAGTGTTACTTACCAGCACAGATAAGGATTGATATGCTTAATGAGAAAATGCTGGAGCAATGTTCCTTAAAACAGTCATTCTGTGTAAAATATTTATTTATTTATTTATAATCCTAATAGCATATAAAATTACATTCAAAGTGTTCTCACAGCAAGATTCAACACAGAATACACTTAAAAAGTATCACTTTAACCTTCCTCAGAAGGACTTGTCACAGACCACTGATATGTGTTAATTTGTTTACAGCTGAAATCTACTGTGAGAGAAAAGATTTTGTATAGCCAAGCACTCTTCTCATCTATTTCATAAATTACTTAAGAAATGCCAAAGACGGATTCCATTTGAACACAGATCTAAGAATAGCTGCAGTTAACATGGAAAGCAGTCACAGACTTACTACTCTCTCTAGGCTTTACAGTCTTCTAAATGAACAATCAAGATAAAACTTTTATTTCTACTCCTTTGTGCTAATCTATTTCAAATACTAATCTTTTATCATTATGTTTTTAGCTCACTACACTGGAGAAAATAAAAAAAATAATTTGAAAGCTCTCTGTGTAAAGGCTCCAACAACAACTGATGAAAAAGTCTGTTTTAAGAGTTATGAGGTTTTTTTAAATCTCATCACTATCTAACATATCTGTTGGGGGTTAGGTGTCCTTCCTTTTATTCCTTTTTTTCCTATAGAATTTTCCCCATTAGTTGCAGTGAAACCTGACGGGTGCTTGAGGAGACAGAGTTTGGCTGGGCCCTGGGGAAGGGAGGGGGCAGGTAGAGGGAGACTCGGGTGGGGGGCAGCTGGGAAATCATCATCTCGCTCTTGTGCTGGAGAGGAGGACACTNACAGTCCTGCCGGGACACCCGGGACCGGCTGCCCACAGGGCGGTTGTGAAGCAAAGCCTCCCCTCCATCCTCTCCCGTCTTTGGCACAGGGTCCCTGATTCTGTTTGTTATTAATGCTATAGTTATTGTTGGTTTGTTTACTTTGTTATACATACTAGTAAAGAGCTGTTATTCCTATATCCATATCTTTGCCTGAGAGCCTTCTAATTTAAAAATTATAATAATTCGGATGGAGGGGTTTTTCCAAGGGAGGCTCCTGCCTTCCCTAGCAGATACCTGTCTTTCAACCCAAGACAATATCTTAAAAACAGCAGAAAAAAACTACACCTGAGAAGAACAGAGAAAATCCATTTGTGCCCAGACTAGGACATGCATTCCTCACAGAAGAGCTAAATCTTGAATATTAATTCGAATAATGACTAAGGGATCGGGATCAATACTGAAGTTTGTCTCCAATTTTACATGAGGGATATATTTCTGCTCAGGATACAGTGGCTCTGTAGCAGAACCTACAATAAAAAATGCAGAGAACAATTGCAAACCCCAGCCTACCTTCGTATTCAGCAAGGCACACACACTCGTAGCTGTTGACGAGGTCTCTGCAGGTGGCTCCGTTCTGGCAGGGGGCAGAGATGCATTCATTATATTCCTCCTCACAGTAAAGGCCATGGTAACCTAAATCACATGAAAAGGAAATTAAAATAGTTATGAAACACTTTGCAGTAAAAATTAACAATTAGGCAACTGTAGACCATGGGTAGATGCTTGCTAATTTAAATATACTGTGCAAACTGATACATGTTAAGATACTGATTTTAAAGGCATCTGTTCCCCAGGTGAAAATCACCAAGAAGATATTGGAAGCATGGTGTTCTTAGAGAATTCCCAGCTCCTGTGATAAACCACAATGAGGTGTAAGGATGGAGGCTGGTGGCAGAGGCCAGAAGCAGCAGTGTGAATACCCACACTCTGACTGTTAAAAGAAATACAGGCATATTGACTATCTCCCAGCTCCTTTGGATCCTTGCATCAAAGCCGCTGTTCATCAAAGAGGTGATAATTATATAACAGTAGTTAGAATGATTACATGTTTTAGCATTAATGCTGTACAGTGTCAAAGCACTGTAGAAGCATTAGGGTACTTCAATCTTTACAGTTTTCCCAAGCTATAGGCAGGTATTATGGGCTGATTAGGTAAACACAGAAAGCAGAAGCAGAGAAAAGCTACACGGCCTGTTAACAGCCACTGAGTTCATTTGTATTATGAGATAAGAAAGAAGGAGTTAATCCACTTGAAAACAGCACCTTTTTCATTACTTAGTGTGGCACACAATCATTAGTGTTAACAGTAGCTGAAATTACACACATAGTGTAGCCTATAATGCAATACCATGCACTGGAACAGTTTCCATGGGCTTATTAAAAGCTTGATTTCCTCATCACATAAAAAAAACATTAGATGAATGAATGTACAATGAATAAATATGCAACGGGCATGAATACAAATGCCAGGAAACAGGCCTAAAATACAAAGTGTAGATTCTGAAGTGTGATTTTACTTCTTGAAGTAATACGTAGTTAGTAGCAAAACTCCTAGATATGAAAGGATGGGTATCTTTCATGAGGGTATCTTCAAAGAACCAAAGAGAAGGGCATACTCTCATCTTAATAAGTGGCAATCAATCTATATATTCAGTATCCTGGTCTAAATTTTCCCCAAAATTCTCATAGAATCATAGAAAATAGGACAATTGCTGCCTTTAGACACAATTTGCATTCACCCTCTCCCTCCCAATTAATAATAATTCAAAACAAAATTTTATGAAGATACAACTGTTAGTACTATTCAAGATATATAGACAATATCATCCATTATAATTCTCAAGAAATTGTCCTTTCATAGGAAATAGTTGGACCAGTAAGGTACTAGGAAATATTTCGGAACAACTTTCTCCAAAGCTGTCAGCCAGGCAATAGAGAATTATTTATGCTGAAGGTTATGGGTTTTCTTGCTATCCTACAATGAAGTTTATCTAGCTTATGAGGATATGAAATATCCTTATGTAGTGACATCTGTAGCCAACATACAAACCACCAAAATCAGACAGGAGAATCAGAAAGAAAAACAGATGGGAATTCCCAGTGTTTAACACCAATGTAAGTAATTATTCTCAGAAAAAATATTTTCCACTTCTCACCTTTCCAAGAGAACGAAGGGAAATTGTGACTAAATAGTTGTCTGGTTTCCAAAATCAATATGAACTACGGTATCACCTCCTCAGGCTGCAGCCAGCCCACACTGCCAGACACCGCACACAGCCAGGGAAAGATGTTTCCTCTCTCCACGAGAGGGCAGGTCTCACCCACACACAGTTTCACCCTCATCATGCTCACCTGCGGCCAGCAGCTTCCGTCTGCTGGAACTGCTGGGATGGAGAACGTTCTACTGTGGGACCACCTGAGAGAAAGGCATGCTTCTACTCAGGGACATGAGGCACCTTGTCATTCTTAATGAGCATTTCTCCTTGTATTACTGCTTTTGAATTATACTGATATATAAACCCTGTAGTACACTGAATTCATACCTATACCTTCAAAAAGATTACATAAATCATTTCTACATTTTTGTTGAAGAATTTAGACTGAATATGGAGCATTTTTCATAAATAACTCCAGAGTAATGGATTCTAGTGTAGTTGCTTCCTCTCTTTCTAGTAGCATTATGATTCTGTTTCTTTTACGTTCACAGCCAATGCCAAATACAGCTCTTTGCATTTTTTGTGGTGTGCAACATTCCTGCGGATGCATTCAGAAAGAAAGAAAAAATGCCTACATGAACAACACTTCTCCAGCTACTATGTCCTGAACAGGATGAAAAAAATACCACAGGAGGCATTGCAGCTTCAAAAAAAGGCAACTTTTCCAGGTCACATGAAATTGGAAAAGCCTTCAGTAACAGAGTCTTCACGAATTCAAACAGAACCTGAAAATGAAGGTTCCATTCCAATGTGCTCTCTTCAGAGGCTGAGGAATGGATAGGAAACCTAAAAAACCCTAAAATAGAGATGTAACCCTATGTAACCCCTTTTCCCTCTGCATGACCATCCCTCTGCTTCTGGTCTTTACAAAAGCAGAAACAGATCTGTTGCCATTCTCCTCTTGATCCCTAAATTCTTCTTCCTCTTTCTTAAGCAACAGGAAGGGTGCCTCAAAGAGAGCAGGTTATTTTCCTGATGCTTTCTGGCATGGCCTTCAGTTACGTGCTGAACTGCACCGTCTTTGCACATGGCTGTTAAAAACTGCAGAAGGAGAAAAAGCAAAGGGAGCCCACAATCTGTGTCACAGGGGCTTATGAGGAGCAGACATGGGCTTTGTCAAAGCCTTCAAGAGCAAAAGATATGGCAGAGAAATCTCTCAAGAATATCTGCACTATCAGTTAACAAAAAAAAAAAAGAGGCAAAAGCTTACTTTCCCTTTAGAAATCAATAAAGAACAAAGCTGAAATATTCTTAGCCTTTTTAGACACTAACTCCTCAATAGTGATTCCCTGAGCTTATCTATACTTAACATTTCACCCAATCAAGGCAGCAGAACATAAATCCCATCTTTATGGGAAGGCCTAATAGAGTACAATGCAAACCAGCTCTATTTTGCAGGGAACAGCATCAGTTCATGTATATTTCTGCTCACTAACACAGAGTTGCATGTTATATAGCCAGGAAATAAATGTGTTCAGTTAAAGTCTGAGCTTATACAGCAATTAAATAAGAGAAAGAGAGAAGAATGCTCCAGATGGTGGGAAGGTAGGAAGCCATGCTCACCAGCCATGGCCAGATTGCACGGAAGGTTGTCTTAACGTAGAAGTGGAAACAGATGAGGAAACAGAAGCAATAACAGGCTCAGAGACAGTCAGGAACTGGAATTAACCTAAAGTCACTTCTTCCAGAGCTCACATATCCTGCCCCAGTTACAAAATGTGGGAAGGGAAAAGACAGAGAAAAGAAAACTTGCAACTGCTGCAGACAAATGTCGCTCTGGCCTCTGCTGAGGCCCTAAAATAAACCTATGCTCTTAGAACTATCTCTTGAGCTGCATGAACAGTAAAATCAAGGAAGCCTAGTCCAGGGTACTACTTCTAAAGTTGCAGCCACTTTTTATACCCTGCAGCACTTCTTCTGAAACTCCTCTTTTTTTTTCCCCCCAAATGTTCTATATAGGCAGTCCTATATATTTATATAGAGGCCAGGTGTTAATGTCCGTACATGTGCTTTTCAGTTTCAAAAATCTATGTCTTTAAAAAACCCAAATCCAAAGCTTTGCTGTGATATTAAGCTGTGCAATTTCTAGCTCCATTTCTCCACTTCAGACCAGACAAAATTAAAAATAATATATTAAATATTTGCATTTAAAATTTATAATGGTAGCTGTATTAAAACAATTGTGTTTAAATAGTAAAAAGGTTTAAGAGGAGGAAGAAACTGTTTTGGGATCCAGGGACTAAATAAACATTCTACAAACACACACAAAGGGATCCCACTAGTTTCACCAACCAGACTCTAGATGAGAAATCCAACAAATGAGCACAAGAATTTTTATTATAATTAGTTCTTTAATATGAGGTAAGAAGTAAAACATGACGTAAACTCTGAATCTAATGTCCAAACATTAGGTATTTCTTTTTTACCTCTAAAGGGTGAGGTGATGAGTATTAATAATTAGGGTGCATAAGCATATAAATAAAGATTTAAGGTAAGGTTTCATGTGCAACTGAAAAATCACACACACAGTACGAAGTAGGTATGGTTGCATAGGCTCGGGAATTCCACAGAGCCCCTCAGCAGACATTTGAAGTATGTTCAACTTGGAAATAACTGACACACTTTTCCTTCCACTCTGGAAACAGGAACATTCAAAAGTATTAGACTGCTTTCCAAGTTAGCTTATGCAAATTAGCTTTCCTCTACAAGCTATTAGATGAAAGCTCACAATGAAAGCCAACACACAAAAAAAAATTAGTAGCAAATGTCTGGTTGTTCATGTTCTGCAAATTGTGCAGCTATGCAAGTATAACCACTATCCTTTATCATTCTTCAAATCTGTACACTGGCCAAAAAAACAAGGAAGCCAAACTGCCCACCAAGCAAGGAGATTTGCACAGACCTTGGACCAATTGAAATAATTTAAAATTCCTCTCTTGTTAAATTTTTGAGGCAGAAGTAACAGATATGAAAATCCAAAATCCAACTGACACTTTAAAATAGTGCATAAAGGAAGTATGGCGTTCAGGTCACACATATAAACAAAACTCTTAGGCACTTTGTTTCTGAATTAGAAAATTAAGTCCTCTGTAAAATACTTACATTAAAAAAAAAAAAAAAGAATATGGCATCCTAGAGCTGAACACAAAATTGAAGTGACAGATTTCAAAGCTTTCAGAACTATTTTTCAGACTTGTCAAATAATCAATACAGAAGAGAATTCTAAAATGTCATTTAACAATGTTTCCATTAAAATACCTAGAAAAAATAATGTGTAGGAATTCAGAGATATGTGTGAAAGCCTCCTGTACAAAGAAGCCTGTGGTTTAGGAGCTGGCACACTGATGCCGAGGGCTTGCAATTCAGAAAGCCTCAAGGTCACAAGGCAGAGAGCAATTCTTTCCTGGAAATATCCTTATTATTAACCCTTGATAATGCTACTAAATTGTACACAAATTTTATTCATTCACTTTGCAAATAATGAAACAGATACTGCCAACGAATGCATTAAAGGTAGCATTAGTATGGTATTGTCTTCATTGCCCTTTCATTTTTTTCTCCTTTGTAAAAGAGTATGTAATTTAACTATAAATCTGTCAACTTCAACAACAAATTTCCATAGCTTCTGGTAATCTGTGAGTACCTCCCCAAAAATTTCTTATGGTCCCTTTCATGTCCATAAACAGCAGATAAATTCTGCCACCACCTAAAAATGCTGAATTAGTAGATTTTATCATAAAATCCCCATATTCACAAATATTCACAAAAAGATTGGTAGGATAGATGCACATCCTGCAAACTGAGATAAAAAAGATGAAGAATTGTGACTGGTTTCTCACAAAACAAAAAAAAGCAGCAGAGAGAAGGAAAGGATTGAAGAACAATGTGAATGTCACAGCAGAGCTACTAACTATCAAATATCAATCTTTAGTTGATCCTTTGTACACTGGAAATTTGTTTCATCCTTAATTTCTTCAGTTTTCAAATTTATACCTTTATAGGAACAGCCAAAAAAAAAAGGTGCCAAAATTATTGAAGTGAAAACAAAGATAGATGCTCACTCTGTAAGTGCTTAAGCAGCAGAGGATGTGTAGCACTGGTTATCAGACATTTCAGTTGTTACTTCACCTACTAATTATCATTGCTCAAATGAATAAAGGGAGCTATAAGCACCCCAATATTCTGTTATATTGGTACAAGGATGAAAAAACCTGGAGCTATAGGAGTTGCTATGCAGACCCCATGACTGTCAGGCTGTGCTGCCAAAGAGTTCCCAGCTGAGTCTCCTCACCCAACTCGCCTGAGCAGCCCTGCTGGACCTTCTCTAGAGAAACAATTTATGTAAACATGGATGGCAGAACTAAACCCTTTGGAGTAACCAATATTTTCCCTTCTCTACCTTTGTTCAGCCACTTTGTCTGATTTTCTCTTTTGCTGATGATCAGTGTCACATTTTCCATTCTCTCTACCGAATTTTGTAATTCCAACTGTGCTGATGCCTCGCCTTAAAAAGATTTATCCCGCAGACTACAGTTTTGTAATACAGCTGTAGAGTTCACTCAAACCATATGGATCTCAGTGGGTATTTCAGTGCTCACTCTGCAATTTCTGGTTTTCCAAGTGCAATGTGTAGATTCCTATCATTACTCCAAACAGATAGAACATCTGCTCAATCTGTTTTATAGAGTGAAAAGAAGAAAAGGAAGTCATTTTAAGCTATATATGGAACCTACATATACAAATATTAGAAGATTTACAGAGCTTGTAACTGTTGGTACAAACCAGGGATACAGAGGCATCTGTAGCTGGTTCCAACGCTGCGACAAATGCCGTGTGCACACGGATTCAGAGCACAGAAGTCGATCAGCTGAGCACATGTAGGTCCTGTGAACCCAGGACTACAGCTGCAGGAGAAGGCAAGTCTGTCTGCATAACAGGTTCCATTGTTCTGGCACGGAGAGGACGCACAGGGGTCTATTTTGTCCTCACAAGTGGTTCCTAAAAACCCTAAAAGAAACAAATGGGTTTGATAAGTAAAGCATCCTGATATGCACACAATTTTAATAACTAAAGCATGTTACAAGTAAGGCGTTGAGAAATCTATATTCCTTTCTTTTTTCATTCTATGAATATTATAAAAATACAGGCTTCTTACATAATAAACTCTAATTTTGCCCATTAACATTCTATGAAAAGACCTGCTTCAGCTAAAATCATACTATAAATGATTAAGTGAATTGCAAAAATATTTGCTGAAACCGACAATGCTTATCTGCTTTCTGAGTGAATCTGGCTTGAAAAGCAGAAGAGATTTTCTAAAGATCAGGAGCTGGCTAGCCTAGAAAAAAAAAAAATCCCAAACTGACCTATTTTTCCTAGCTGTTAACGTGTATGTTAAATGTAGCAACCTCTTAAACCTCATGAGTTTATTGGGTTTCAATAATTTAAAGAATATCTGTTACAAGAACAGACTTCTCATTAGCAGGAGAGACAGTGATTTATTGAAGCAACACCATGCCAAAAACAGACATAAGGAAAAGGATTTTCATGCAAGGGAACTTTTAATCAGATGTAGGGAAGAGTAATGTTTTAATAAATTGCAGTAACTGCAGCTTGTATCTATACATACACATACATTGTGTATGTAGTAACACAATGCATGGTTATTGTATCCTAAAGCAAGTCAGAAAAGCATATTCAAATTCTAGAACCCTTCCAAATAAAAGAACCAACTGGCCTTTCCATTCAATTATATCTTTTTTAAATAAGTATTTGTACAGATCATCACTTTTCAGGCTTAAAATTCCCTGGAATATCTTACACTGTAAAAAAGCTCTTAATGTTACAGTAGAATAATTAACAAAGTTGAGTAACTCACACAGAGCATACTACAGATATCTACTCACAGAATTAACAAAATTTATATTAATGGAACTAACAAAAGATGGGGAGGCCACAATTGCTCTGTGAGTTCCAGACAAAGTAGTATTTTCTAGTCACAACTGGCAGCAGGATTTTAGGGGCATCTTCAAAATATTAGGTGCTGGACAAATGACTTTCAATGCCACATATCCCTTAGATGTCCATAAGTCTTACAGCAGAATTATGGAATGAAAAACATGGAAAAAATAATCTAATCTACAAAAAACAAAACAAAACAAAACAAAACCACTACAGATTTGACTTCTAAGTTTTGTCATACAAACTCTGCAACAAACTAGGAAAGAGAAAATCAGGTCTGGCAGGGCACAAAGGAAGAACAGGCAAGAGCCTTCTGTCCTCTTTTCCTATCCTATGGCTGCAATTGCTTCATGGGCTTTGTCAGGACCACCTGCTCACTAATGCTGAACAGTGAGAGCCTAACAAATACTATAGAATCCTATACTAGAGGTTCTTCCTGTAGATGAAAAGTAACCATCAGAAACTGCAAAGAACAGAAACCCCAAGAGCAAGTATGTAATTCCAACAATGGTTCACTGACAAATTAAAAAAGCCTGTGCTGTCGTAATAAAATCTTGGTCAGATTTGAAGGAATCTGCAAGGCCTTTTAACTATTACCAGGAGGAGATCAGCCAATGAGTCCAGTGAAATCTCTCAAGTAACTCTGAAAACAGATTAGAAAGGATCAAGGAGATCTGAGGTCACACAATGACACTAATGCCACTTCACTACAACCTTTGCAGTAATCTTCCCTCCAAAGAGGAGGTTACTGGCAGATGGCTAATGTTTCAAGTGACAAAGCACTCCAAGAACATATGCAGGTTTAAAATACACCAAAACATGTTGCCCTTGTGCTATCTTTAACTGCACTGTGAAATGCGTTTAGGTGATTCTGGAAGTTCAAATCTCAAGCATGAGTCAAATATCTGAGAATATTGAAAGCAAAAAATATGGAAATCTATTATTCTGGCATTTCTGAATGTACATTTAAATCCATACCAGTCCAATTGTTGAAAACAAATAATGCAAGTAATGACGACAAAAATCAAATTCAGAGGTGTATTGACTGAAAACATAATCAAATTCCAAATAAAAAAAAAAAATCATCATTGTTTATCTGCAGAAACGTATCCCCTGAACTGCTCTTCAATCAGCTAACACGGACCTAACCCTGCATGCTGGTCATTGCTGGTATAAAAGGGACATGACTGAAATGCAAAGTCCAGTGGTGATTTGAAATACCTGAATACAAAATTGACCAAGGAATAAGACAGAAGGTAAAGGGGAAAGGCAATAACAGAAAATATTTATACTAGTAAAACCCACAGTACAATGTCTGTGCTTACATGGATCAGGTCATTTGGCTAGTTGTCAAGAAGAGTAAGAGTCTTATGTTAGGTGATATGCTTTATAAATTGCCACAGACCCTCCAGGGTAGTGATAGAAATTAGATCACAAATATGTTTCCATGTTTCCAAATAAAAGCCAAATTTCTCATCATAGTGGGAATTTAATTACTTGGCTACTGAAAGCAAAACAGCCACGTGCAAGTCAAGGAAGTCAAACATTTTCTGAAGACACCACAGAACTGCCTTTTATACAGCTTCCAGATCAACAAACTTGTCTGAATGTTACATTAGACCCAATTCCAAGAAATACAAGTATGTGAAAAATTAAGTCTGTGGGTTGCTGGGGCTCAGGATTACAAAACCTTCACTTTGAAATGCAGGGATAAGTACTAAAAGAAATAAAATAAATTTATTATTTTCCCTATAGAAATCTGTCTTGTGAGGAAATAGAAATAAATGTTACTTCATCAGAATTCTGTAAAGAGAAATAAGTTACTAATCAGAAGGATCAAGAAATCATTAAAACACTGTAAGATTTTGATTGAAATTCACTCTAGCTAAGTCTTTTTGGATAAAGATGAATAGAGGCTAAAGCCATTCAAGCACTAAGGAGAAGTCTATTAAAAATAAGAGCAATTTGGGAAGGTGCCAAGTAAAAACATCAGATTAGTGGAAAGTACCAGAAATTAAATAGCCATAAAAAAATTTAATTAACAACAAAATGTTCTTCAGGTAAATTAAATTCTTTTATGGTAGTATGAAGAATTCTGCATTCTGATCATCAGTAACCTTGGGAAATCTTCCATATGCAACAGCTGTATCACCCAGTTTCCTATGATCAAAATCATAAATAGATTTATTCTATATAAACCTAAAGGAGTTAGAATGACATCTGCAAGATGTACTAGAGAAAAAGGCTTTTACATGAACAATGAAGGAAAGAAAATAGTGAAAACCTTGAAACTTAAACTATTCTATGTCTCGGTAAATAACTTCTGTTCTCTCCGTCAATTAATATTTGTGGTGACAATGTGCATTTTCTATTGCTGCTATTGCTGCCATTGCCAATCAACACATATGAATCATAACTTAACATCTTCTATAGCTGTCATACGCTATTTTCTAAACCACAGCAAAACTAACGTTGATTTATTTAATAATATCTGTTTATTAATTTAATGTAATGACATTTATTAATTCCAGCCAGGGGATTCTTATGTTTCCAATTATTGTTTGTATATTTAGTTCCACTTCAGGGTTTTTGGGAAATACACATAACCTCTCAGGAAGTTAAAGAAAATGGAGTAACCAAATTTGTAAATTGATGAGCAGTACCCAATCAGTTTAAACAAAATCTATTAATGTTACTGTCAATGCAACAGTCTGTTATACACTACAACATGTGGAAGAAAATGAGAGGAGATATTTAACAGTGATAAGGATGGAATTATTCTGAATATAAATTTCAGATATTCATTTTCACATTGGCATGTTTACTATGTGTTGGATTTTAGAATGTCTAGAACTTGCTTTGCATGATCATTTGAAGGTGGTATTTATTAAATGTATGTTTGTTGACATAAAATTAATAAAGCAATCAAAGATCCCTACCCGATTATGAGCAAAGATCCACACATCATTTTGACAGTAATAGTGTCAAAATTTTAAAGAAATTCTTTGGTCTTCAGTATTGCTTAAGCCTCTTCACTACACATTCAGGTATAGAAACCAATTTTCTCTTTAGTACAGATGATTCAACAACTTCAGGTAAGAGGTTTTTTTCTGACATATTTTGGCTATTAAAATCTACAGTGCATCCCACAGAAAATGGAATCTGTAAGCATAATGAAATTTTCTTTACTAAAGGACTCTTAAAGACAGTAAAATTGTGTAAAGAATCATCATGAATTGGTCACATCTGAGAAAGGCTGCTTTTTTAGTGCCCCAGATCTGGCCTTCTGTCAGTTATCATGTGCTTTTTCATGAACCACAGATCTCATTTGTAAAAGAAATACACAATCTCATTCTTGATTGTTTGCATCTCATTCCTTGATCTGCCTTCTTTTTCTTTTCCTTATGTGATACTTGCCACATTTTCTTATCCTTTTCCAAACCACATTACAGCTGCAGACTGTAGTTCCTACACAAACATAAGCTCCTTGGTTACCTTTCCCCACTGTGCTGAATTAGCACTACAGAAAGAAAAGCCTTTTCACAACAAGTGATTACTATTAAGCACAGCAGAATAGCAGCAGAGCAAGAGACCTCACTATAATTAGAAAACTGGGGTTTGGTAGGCAAATTTGCAAGTTACTGCATCTGCAATTTTCAATTAACTACTCTTTGTTGTATTTACAAAAAGTACTGAATCTCTTCAGAGATTAAAATCCAAACAAAAGCTCCCAAATTATGCCTCTGTGAGAGGATAACACCTCAAAAGATGTAAGAATGATCAGGGGACAGTAATTAGTAAATTTAGACAATACATTCTGTTAAATCAACTCTTCCTGTCCTTCCACAAGATATCTGAATTCTTCAGCTCATTGACATCAGACCTCCCAGAATAAAATGAAGAATCAATACCTTATTAATGCCCCTGAGGCTACTCCAGAGCAATAGATGGGCCCCTGCAAACAGGCTGTGCCACATCTGTGCCAACACTCACCCTCATCACAGGTACAGCCCAGCTGTGTCACTTCATGGGAAACACTCACTCTGAACCACCAGCAACTATTAGGGAGGCAGGGAGAAGCCTTGGAATTGCTCTTGAGTTATTGTAGGCTGACACAAGAAGAGCAACCATGCACACAAGATGTAATTTATTCCTTCAAACCTAAGAATGATTTTCTTATGTCCAAGGAACTAATGAAACTAGTCTTTCTAAGAGAAATAATCCTGGCCAGACCAGAAAGTGATTTCCAAAAGATTCTATCTCCTCCAAAGGTTTTTCTATGTTGGAAATAATGCAGGTCAATGTACACCTGATTTTAACAGGAGTTGTAAGTATATTTCAGAAAAGCCTTTTTTCTTTTGTTCCCCAGTGCTTTTAAAAGCACTTCCATCACGTGAGCATGTCAAATACATAAATGAATAACCAGAGTAACAGATAACCAGAGTAATTTTCCCCCAATTCCATCTTTGCTCTACAACACAGCTGTTCCCAGAAAGATGGAAACAATACTGGAGACTAGAACTGGTAACTCTGCACAGAAAGTTTCAGAAAGATGACCCAAAAAGCATGTTCACCTATCAACAAAGCCTAGGAGCAGAAATGTTCTTATTGAAGTCCCTAGGAAACTGGTGTGGTTTTTTCTTTCCTCTGGAAGGGTGAAAAATCACATTGTGTCTTTAATGCAAGTCCAGAAACCATAGAAAACCTCAAGACTCCAAGCAGAAAAGGGGCACAAGCTTGTAACACATAACAAAAGCAGAAGTGCCAACAAACAAAAAGAGATCAGAATACTAAAAAGATGATACCAATGTGCCCAGAAGGAAAAAGAGCAATGTATATGGCCTAAACACTAAGGTCGTACAATAACAGTGCCAAAATTAAAGCAGAGCACAAAACAGAAACAATTGGAAACTAATCAAACACAAATATGGATCAGCAGAAAAGAAAGGAGCAGAAGATAAATATTCAGGGAACAAAGCAGACAACAAGACTGAGGAATCAAGTATGTCAACACAGAGATATCCAAACACGAGCAAAAAGAGAAGAGGCGCCAGTGACTCGGTTATCCTGCTGCAAAATGCGCTGCTGCCGGTGGGAGTTCCACACCCCAAGCAGTGGCATGGCAGGAACCTCTCTGCCAGTCTCCTCAGGAAGAGAGCTCTGCAGGGAGGTGGAGGGGAGGTTTCTCTCTCCTGTGCTCCCCACAGGGGCACGGCGTGGGGCCCTGGCACGGGCAGCGGGTGCGTTTGCAGCAGCAGCGCTGCTGCCGGCGGCCGCGCCAGGCCGCGGGCCAGGCCGAGCTGGCAGCAGCCCTGCTCCCCTCACGGCCGATCGCCCTGGCACCGAGCCTCGAGCCCAGAGCAGCCACGGCCCCGCACTGTGCCCCACGCAGGGTGGCCTTAGCAGGGCACTGAGGGCTGCTGCTGGCACCGCAGCACAGCCACGGGGCACTGAGGGCTGTTGCTGGCACCGCAGCACGGCCACGGGGCACTGAGGGCGGCTGCTGGCACTGCAGCATGGCCACGGGGCACCGAGGGCAGCTGCTGGCACCGCAGCACGGCCACGGGGCACTGAGGGCTGTTGCTGGCAACACAGCACAGCCACAGCGCCTGGCACAGCCCACAGAGCCCCCCGGGGCCCTTCGGCCACCAGTGCCCCTGTCCCGTGGGCGGCAGGAGAGAAGCTGAAGTATGAGCAGTGTATTCTTTAACAGGCCATCAGGAGCCAGCAATTAATGAGCCACAGAGAAGCACGCATGGCAGACATAAAACAACCAAAAATCCCAGTAGCTCCTCTTGCCAACATTATTGGAAAGATCATTTCCTGCACTGCATCCTTAAAGATTCTCAAACAGATTTCTTAAGAAAATCACAAGTAAATTATTGACCAAGTCTAACATCTAATATTTTTCTCCTGAATTTCACTACTATTTATAAGAGAAGCAATTTCAAAATTTTTCCACGTGCAGGATCTGCTAGGCTGTCAATGTGTCAAGTCTGTGTTTTAACACAGCAGTTAAATGTTAAAGCATAGCACTCTAGAAAAGCTAGGAATCAGCCTGAAGAAACTACAAATAATCTTCATTATTAAGCAAGTAGATATTACCACCACTAGTTATCAAAGAGTTGCACCCTTAGAGCAAGCATAAAGTGCTGGCAAGAATAAAACCAACATCCACCAGATCAAGGAAGGACAGAAGTATAATTAGTTCAAAGTTCTAATCTTAATTATAAATAACTAATAGGAAGCTTCATAATTGAAAGCTTCCACTCATGATAATTTTTTTATGCCCAATTTAGGGATCTGTCATTGCAGTTAGCACAGTGTTATGAAAGCACACTCTGGCATTGGGGTGTCCTTGTTTCACATTTACAAGGTTTACCAGTGAGGATCAGTGAGAAGCTTTCATGTCAAGAAAGGAATATATCCAAATGGAAAGGAGAATTAATTAAAACTTTGGGGGAGTGAAATAATTCCTTTAGTTATTACTTTTACACACATTTTAGCCAACCGGCCCATGTGCAGAAATGTGCAAATACAAGGGAGGCGTCTTATTTTCATGCATTTAGTGGACAACATAAAAATCAGATCACATCCTGAGTCTCCTCAGATTCACCTTTCTCATCAATGCTGGAGCCGGATTTCTATACACTAAAGCACTCAACTCCTACAACACTTCATATCCTGTTGGCTGACTATGCCAAGATTTCTCATCTGGTTTTCTTTTCTGGTTGCAATTACAAGCTAAGGCACAATTTTAAAAACATTTAAATATACATATCTACATGTCAATATAATTGAAAATTTAGAGTAACTACACCCCAGAAAATAGCACTTTGCATGAGGTACTGGAGAGGTGTTTGCTGGTTACCTTCTGGGCACTGACAGCTGAATCCATTGAGGTGGGATGAGCAGGTTCCTCCATTCTGGCATGGCTGCTGGATGCAGTGATCAATCTCTGACTGGCACAGCTGCCCAGTGTAACCTATAAAACAGCTCACAATATTCAGAAGATGGAGCAAAAACAAGGGTTTACCACTAAACATATTGTTCGGCCATCCAAATAGTACCATTACTTTTCTTGAATCAAATTAACCAATATAAGCAATAGAATCCAGTCTCTCGTTTCTTATAAAATAAGAATTCTAATTAAAACATATACTTCACAGGAGAAGCATAAAAAAAGCAGAATTCTAGAGACTACATCTGTTGTATTTTACCAACAGCAATATTCTGACATCACTAGTGAATTGGCAATAGATCCTCATTGGTACTCATATAACCAACAAAATAAAGTCATTTTGGAACGGTTTTCAAATGCAACTTGAATCTCAAGACAATAATCTTTAGCAAGGCTTTAAACAGAACTCGACACTATGAATTATTTGTGCATATGCTGAATGACTGTCATTTGCTCCTACTTCTGGGCTTCAAAAAGAGTGTTTATTTTAAGTGGGAGTTGTGAAGAATTGCTCAGCACAGTTGCAAACTCTTCCAAATAAGCTTCTAAAAGTTCACAAGCTACAGATTGTGTGTACTGTACTATTTGACCATAAGTTTGCTTTGTTCCATATGTCTGATGTCTGCAACACATCCCCAGAAAATGAACAAACTTAAAATACAATCTAAATTATTAAACACTCCATACCTAAATTTCATAACAAATACCACACATCAGAAAATAAATATTTTCTAATTTTTAATTACCTGCAAGAAAATATCTTGGATGCATGACTGAAGAAAAAACTACATGCTACACACAGACACATCTGATTTTTTTAAAAGGAACCCTACAAAAAATTATGAATATCTTCCATAATGAGCATATTTATGCATTTTATCCAAATTTTGGTGGATAAAATAATTATGGGTAGAAAGACAAACCACTGAAGTCAACAATGATTGATCCATTTGAATATTAGACATTTGATATTAAAAAAAAATTTAAGAAGAATTATTAAAAAAAAAAACCAAAAAGCTAAACCTAAGCTTATATATGGTGGTCACAGAACACTTCTGGGGAAAAAAAAAACAAAAAAAAAAAACCTGAAGGAAAAAGCTGATGTAAACTAAATTTTGTTCCTGTGGTTTTAGTAGGTAAAGTTTCATTTGTTATGATTAATTCCTTCGTGGGGTTAAGGTTCTGGCGTGTGCTTTCAATTGCATTTTTCACCAGCGAAGAACCTTGCACTGCCCCTATGATGTTGTTGCATTTTCTGTCTGTTCTGGTGTCAGAAGTTGCACAGTTCACTGCTCTGCAAAAAGATATGCACCAAATGTCAAGAAAAGCTGCATTATTCAAGAATTCAAAACCTACCAGGCAGGCAGCTGCAGGTGAAATTGTTCCTGTCGTGTTTCTGTGCTACATCAGTGCAGGTTGCGTTGTTCTGGCAAGGTTGGCTCTGACAGGCATCAAATTCTTCACACAGGGAACCCTTATATGCATCTTCACACTCACAAAAAAATGTTGCCTGAAAACAAAGAGAATATGTACTTCACAGTAAATTTTCAAAAGATGGTGTTTTCATTTAATACACTTCTGAACAAAGATGGTTTGGTTTTCCTGTTCAAAACAACAGTAGTTGCCATAAATACATCAACTGAGCAAAGTTACTCCTTGAAATACTAAACCTGCACCAATTCTTCAGCTCAAATTTTTAATGATGCTGGGTCATTTCATCTAGACAAGGAGTCTGGGATCAGATCCATAATATCTAAATCATTATGCATTTTTTTCTTCCATTCCAGAAATTAGATTTATAGGCTGAAATAACTGTCAGAATCAATAATGTGCAGATTTACTGCAACAAAATCCAACTACAGATATGCACTCCTTACATGACAGGCTCCCACAGTGGTACTTCAGCAGTAACACCACCTTTCAATTCTGTTAAAATATGTCTTCTTCTAAGTGTATTCATTACCTTTTCCAAACTTTGCTGCTTAATAAAAATCAAGACCACTACCTCTTAAAGCTTTAAAGTACCTACTTTATGGTACATGATATGGCACGTTTTTGTTGGTAATAAAATAATTAAAATCAGATTTAAAAACTCTTTAGGTGACTAAGATTGTCAAGGAAGTCTCCAAGAAAAGAAGCAAGGAAAACCCTCTCCTCTGTGGTATGCATTTAGAAAACGTTCGAATCTTTGTTCATTAAACACTAGATGGCAACCTCACTCACTCTCATCTATTCCCAAGCCAGACCTCTAGTCCTGGAATGCAGCTGTCCCATGCACAAACATTGGAATGCAAAGTGCAGAATACGCATGGAACTAGAAACAAAGAGATGGGGGCTTCTATTTTTGGTTGGTTTTGCTTCATATGAATAAACAGCTGTGCCTTAAGTAGAAAATAATCGTCTTCACATACATAAAAATTTCACTCAGTAATCTCCAGATTTCACTCTTCCTTACAAATATCACACTGGTAGAGTGATACATGAATAAATGTGATACAGCTTCAAAACTCAAAAACATGAGTATGTTATTTATCAAGAGTGCCAGAAGCCCTTCTTAAGTGTACAGTTCTGGAATTCACCCCAGCCTCTTCACAAAACAGCTCTGAATATCTCACACATCATCAATGACAGTTTTCCAAACAAGGCTATAGATCAACAGAAAGGAAAGACAGGCAAGCAAAATAGAGTCAAAATTATTATAGTCACATAGCACAGTAACTATCTTTAAAGTTTTATCCAAGAGTTTGATATAGGGATCGATTTACCATAAAGAGTAATTAACAAAATGGGGTTTGAAACCTGCAAAGGAAAAGCATTGTAGCACTTCAATCTGAAATATCTAATGACAGTTAACAGTTCTGAGATGCTGACAAATTATTCTGTGGAAAAGATTAGGTTATCCTCACTTACCCCAATTGATACTACTTTTATTTCCTGAATAGATTACATGTACTATTATGTTAGAGGAAACCTGAGTCAAGAAGCAGCTCCACACTGCCACTATGCTAGAATTAATGTCATTAAGAACTCCAAAATTATCTACTATCAATTAAGAGATCATCTGTATATTTTACTTGATTAAGTGCAAATCTATGGTATAATTTTGGATGACAATAAAATAAATTTTTTAAATAATTTGCTATTATCCAACCTGTACCATATTATAAATATAGCTGGAATATAGTACTTTTTTGCTGTTCTAATTAGGACAGTAATAAGTCCTTTTTTTACTATAGTAAAGAAGTCTTTAAGATGAGCAGAACAAAACTAATGTCTACTCTCTCTTACTGAGAAAGACTTTCAGTATGTAGTACAACTCACAGTGAGTTACTATCATATTTGAGCAAAATTTGCATGAGAATTACATACTTTGGAGCATACTGTACTTAGGAAAATAAGTCCATATGCAGGACAGCATACCTCCAGGTATACATGAGGAGTTTTATAATCTGCCTTTTTACAGATTATTATAAAATGGATCTATGCCACAGCTTCCAGCCCACATAGAAGACATGGAAACCATTGTTATTCAGTTCAATATATTATTTCTCAGTGCAGGCAAAGGCCAGATATTTTTGTGCAAATCTCATGGGTTCTAAATCTAGCAATAAAAATTCATATTTACACAGTCAGCCCATCCATATTTTATATGGGAGAGCCAAAGTTATGGAACAAAGCAATCTGTGAGAGAAACAACCTCTTATGTAAGCAAAATTGTGGCACTCACAATCAATAGATGGCCCAAGTTCTCTTCAAAATCTTACATGAAATCAGAAATTCACACCAGACAAATCTCTCCCCTTTGGGTTAACATTAAAACTTTTCTCTCCCATTAGCTGCTAACTGTTAACTCATCCTGGTGTAAAGCCGAGTATATGAATGTGAGAGTGGTATTTATACTGTAATGCTGCCACGACAAGTGCTATACTTCTGACACATTCCTGTTTCCCTTGAGGACAGGTGGCAAGCATGGCAGCAAAATGGGTACAAAGCTCATACAAAGAAAGGAAAAGGCATCACTTGAGCTCAGCATAACTCCACAGAACTTCGCTCAAGGTGATGAATTGTATGTTCCATTCTAAAGCAACAGTACCTGAAAACAAAATTTTGCATTAGAACTTTGCTTTTCATAACCACACTCTATAAAAAGCACCTAGGTGAGTAGAAGTCAAGTTATAGATCAGCAAGGAATGACTAAAAACTGGCCAAGACTCCAAAGTTAGACCAGAATTCATTTGTTTATGGCTGTATGCACTCTACATAACAGTAACCCCCTATGCTTATATCACTGCAGATTGCTAACTACATTTAAATTTCCCAACAAGAAGATGTGTTCCTACATTCTTTTACATTCTACTAGATTTGAAATAAAACTATGAAGTACATAAAACCCCAAAGACAACTGTTAATCTTCTTGGCACTGGAAGCAATGACTGCAGCCAGCAGAGCTCTGAGCTTGCTTGTGACATTGGGCCTTTTATGCATTCTTCTAAGAAGTTGCTTTGCACCCTGCAAGAGTAGATTGTGCAAAACAGAATGAATTATGGATAAAAACAAATAGCAAATCACAAAGGGCATGTTTTAAATTTAAAGAAAATTAAAGTTTGCGTTCTGTAGAAAGAGGTGCATCATGGGAAACAGACACCATGGTTGTCATGTCGAGTATGTAATTTTGGCAGCCTCTTGCTCCATTGCTAGGGAAATCATCAAGATATTTTAGAGCACATCTCACATAATTTGAGTTAAACAATAGCAAAAACATTCTAGTTAATGAAATATGCACTTTCTATTTTTATCTTATGCTGGGCATGAATCAGTTTCCTGTCTGAAGTTTTCTGATGCACCTGATAGGCTAAAGAGCAAGGAAGGCTCACAGAATTAGAAACACAGCACAGACAGAAAGACAACATGGCATTTTGATTCCCCCTGGAGTAGGAGGCTGGATATAAATTAACTTCATTTTGGCCACTGTATTTGATGTTCTAGCAAGCTGCCCCAGCCCAGCAGGCACCTGGCACAGGTTTGATGGTATTTGAGAGGATCACTGGGAGCATTCCTCATTCATTCAAGTTCTAGAAAACTCAGAAGCAGTTTGCAACTGCAAAAATGGAAGCAATTGCATTTCTGAAGTTAAAATTTTATTTGAAGATAGTTAAATCTTTTATAGTCATAGATTTACATTAATTTATATATATATAATTTTTATATTTAGACATATTGAGAATCCTGCTAATCCTTGATCTCTGACTGCCAGTAATTGATAGATACTCTTCAGAAGTGGATTTTGACATGGTTTCTGTGTCCCACAGCTTCAGCCACAGGGCTTTTGATCAACCGCAGCCTAGTGCATGTTATGCCAAAAACACTGCCTTAATACATTTTCCTGTTATTAGGTTCAGAGAAAGAATAGTGGAAAGATATGAACAATCCTAATTTTTTCTATTCACTTGCCATGGAAAACAACAGCCTGCATGTGCCCAATGCAGGGCTCTCTCATCACTCAGTGTTCTGCTTTTAAAATATAAAGCTTCTAATGTCAAGATTACAGGTAGGAACATACAGATACTGGTTTATCTTCTTCTGAGTTAAATAATTGCTTTTCTCGCTTGCTGTGAAGCCAATCTGCCTCCATTTTTAAAAGAAAATTCTGCTTTATTAATTATGTGGATAATTATTAGAGGCCATATATGCTTTTCCCTTAATACAGAAAAGCATTACTTCTTCTGCATAGATATAGGAAGCAACTTACTTTTATTTTGTAACATGACATGCAACAAGAGAAACAAATTAGTCATAAAATTGGACAAGCAACATGAAAATATATGAAATTAGATCTATCAAAAAATTTAACTCTCAAATTGAAAAGGCAATATTTTAATATGCTGTTATGCATAGTAAACTTGAACATATTATTTATGTAAGTCAAATTCACAATACTGAATTTATAAAATAATAAATACAGTAAAGCACAAAAACTAAACTGGACTATAAAATAGAATGCTGTATCTGAATGAATAATTTATTTGGATACCGGCCAGCTGGTATAGTAAAGTAGCATTTATTTCTGAATTCATCTTGCAATAATTATGTTCACACATTACCTCAAGCCTTTTACAAAATTCATTTTTGAGAAATAAAACAGATAATTATTCCAGATGTTAGTACTGCCATGTATGTATAGATTACTGTGGCAATTTAATTATTGTTGTTACAATTCAAAACACCATTTTCTATCAAACATGTTTATTGAGAATTTAAATCAGAAAATGGTAGCAGATGAACTAAAAGTGAATTCACTCAATATGCCAAATTTTTTGTGCTCACAGCCGGCTCACAGCTGTTAATATTTACTCAACAGTTACTACTGCTTTTATCTCTCAAATGAATATTAATAAAACCAAAGATTAACTGTGCATATTTGTGCTGCAAATGACTTTTAATCCATGAACTAAAAAAATAACATGTATAGAAGGTAATAGAGTATACAGTATCTAAATCACAAAAGCCCAGTCTGGTTTTGTAAAAGCAGAATACAGATTGGAAATTTGACTGATTTGGTTCTTATTTTTTTATGTTGCTAGATCACACAAAATCCCCAGTGTCCAGTGGAATTGCCATTGTAATCCCTCAATGCAGTATTATGTTAAGGACAAAGCTGTACAGGAAACCTTGCAACCACTACCCAATTACTCCATTCTGTTTCTTCTCATCATTATGGTCAGGTAATTCCATTGCACTGGTCAGTGTATTCTGAGTAATCAATTAAGACATGAAGAGAGAAGCACCAGATTAAAGCTGACCTAAAACCTATGACAAGGTAGAGAATTTAACAGATCTGAGCACGTTGGTCTGGAGACCGGAGATCCCAAGTGCCCACGCCGTGGTCCTCTTTTAGAGAAACTTCCTTCTACAGTGACTGTATGATGCAGTACAACTTCCCTTATACCTGGTTTGAACAATTGTTTTTATTGCCAGGGCAGGGTGTGAACCTTTGCATCTTGTTTCTGTTATTTTCTTACTTCAAGAGCTTGACTTTCAGGTGTAGCAGATAAATATTATTGTTTAGTAACACTTGTGAGCGTTCCACGCCTGTTACACAGCTGCGAGGTATAAACACCAAGGACACTGTGCCCTGTGTTTAAATTATCGTGGAATTGCCACACTACAGGAATGTCTTGGTAAGTTGACCTTACCTCATCTGGCTTGGTGATGCATTTCCCTTTTCCTGAACATGGGAAGTTGTCTGAATGGCTTCCCACAGGCATACAGGTACTCACTTTCACCACCACAGTCAAGCGTAGAGCCACAATGCACTTGGTAACGGAATCATTCAAAAAACCTTTAAAACAAAACAAAACAACAAAAAAAGAAAATATTCTTGTTATATGACAGAATAGGCTGATACTCTAATTGCTTTGCAGCTAGACAAATTAAATTGATTTGAAATAAACTGTCAACTAATAAAAAAATTGCTCATACTTAATACACAGCTCTCTGAATGCAAGGCATGTAAATACAAATTAAAATACAGTTTGGAGACAAACCTCACTATATTGATTAAAAAAAGGAAGGCATGATGGTGAAACTGATCTACTTCCAAAGCTCAAACCTATACTTTAGGTTTCAAAATTAAATGCTTTTGACTGCTACTTTTTGAAAAGTTAAAAAATATATTTCTTTGATTTCTTTAATGACAAGGAACATGAAAATCAAATTTTGTGGAGAAAGACGTTTCAATGAATTCATAAAAGTTACTTCCAGAGCTAAAAAGCACACTGGTAAAAGATGTAGAATCTCTTTGGCTCTGTTTTTATGAAGTTTACAAGGATATCCTTATACCACTTGACAGCATTTCTTTGCATATTTGCCATGTAGGTATTATCGAATGTCTGATCTGATCTCTCTATAAGCTGATATAACAGGCAGAGATGAACTAAACATGGAAATAGGAACACTGGACAAGGAACAGGAGGATTCATGAATCTCTGGCTAGCACCTGTAACTTCATGGAATGAAAAAAATTGTGGTTGGTAAACACACTGGAGCGTAACAATATCACTATCACACATATTCCTAACAGGTTCATCTAAAAAATAAAAGAAGGACAATAGGAAAGATAAATGGAGCACATACACAGCCCATGACATATGGGATAAAGTCAGAGTTCATGTCAAAATACACAGCAGCTCCTGCTCCTGTACTTCCTGTACTCCTGTGCTTGAAATGCCTTGTTCCTGCACACTTATTAGACTTCTGGACCACAGCCCTTCCATGTGTGGCATCAGTTAATTGGTTTTTTGGGCATAACAAATGCGCACTGACACAAAAATATGGGTTTGGTATGGCGTATATACAGTGTGCAGAATTTATGCATAAAAAACCACCAAAGATCCTTCCATAGACTGTCAAACTTGACTTCACTATCCTCCATGTAGGTAGACTCCAAAGTGTATAAGACTGTAGTACCAGAATGGAATGTTGCAGGCACAGAATCATTCTATAATTCTCCTTTTCTTTAGAAAATGTAGAGAGAATTTAAGCCAAATTAAGCAAAAATTGATTTTTTTTTTAAAAAAAAAAAAATCCTTAATTTTAAAATTCTAAAAATAGAAGCAGTGTATGACATAGAATGCTTTTTCTTAGATTTTTCACTTCAAATTGCAAAATCCATTTACAGCCTAAACCTCTAAGGAGCTTGAAAGATGCAGTTTGGCTTCTTGCATTATAGACTGGAGACAGCACAACATTTAGTCAAGAGAAAAAGATAGTAAAACAAAATATTTGTAATGAACAGGAACAAATAAAAGTTTCATGAAACAGAACTTCAAGTAAATTCTCTTTCAGAACAGCTGCTAAGCAATCCTTACATTTTGCATATGAATGTGTCAAGCATGACTAATTCTACAAATACCACACAAAATCATGTGGAAGACTTTCTTCATTCTTAATTTTTAGATTTCACTTTTTAAAATGCTGCATTTCTTCAGCTATTAGTTGTCTATGATTCCTAAATTCTACCTTCAAACAGGAAAATCTCATGTCCTACATAGACATCACTGGCTTGAGTACAGCCTCTGCAAGTTAGCTGGCTATTCTAAAGGATCAGATTAAAAAAAAAAAAAAACACATGAACACATGTACTGGGTATAGTTCCAAATGCCTAATGGTCTGTTTTGGCTAGTGAAGATTATTGTAATCTGATGACCTCTTCAAAGCAAGCCAATTTATTCTGGCCTCAATACATACCCCATTTTTACCCATCTGTTCAAAGATGCAGCCAGAATTTTTCTTTAACAATTGAATGCGACTGTCACTGGCAGTCATGCAATTATATGTGAATGCTTGGAAGAATGTGGTATTTAGAAAATGTCTTTGAGTTCACATTTCCTTGTCTGAAGCAGATTGTTACATATTCTTCAGGACAGTTCCCTAAAGAAATATTAAATCAACCTTCTTTGTACTTTGAATCTTGTTACTATTTTGGTATCAAAAGCCCTTAGGCAAATGACTGAAAAAATCATTATTCTCTCTAGAATGCCACACATTTTCCTGCAATTTCTATTTATCTCACCTAATTTGTAAATACTAGAAAAATACAAACATGGGTAATTATTTTCTACTCTATAGAAGTTGCATATAACTTTCTGAGATCTCTAGGCTTTAGGGCTAAACGAAACTTTTCTGACCATCTAAATATAACACTCTGCTTAACCCAGGTCATAACACTTCAATTAATTCGTTCCCCAATTCCCATAACAGCAACTTAACTAGAGAGAGTTTTAAGTTCTATTTTTAGCTTCTAGATGGGAGAATAATTTCAGAACCATATTTACACCTACTTTCATCTCAGGTCTGGAGAAAAATATTACAGCACTTTATACCAAAAGGTAATTTTGTTCAGTTCAACCTCGCTGGTTTTCTAAAGCCAGTTAAAAAATAATGGCATCAAAGCCTTTTTAGTTGCAGAATTCAGAGTTGAGTTATTTACAGTAATATTACGGAAACAATTCTCAAGCCAAATAAATCATAATGTGATGTGAGTAGTCATTTAGGTTGCAGAGGAGGCACTTTCAAGCTTTTTGCACACACATTTGATAGTCTGGGAAATACCTGCACGATTTCCTTGGCAGAATGTATGGTAAAATACACTACAGCTCGTTCCACCCTGGCAGTTCCACACACATATGTCTGGGAGCATAAAGTATGGGTGCTCCCGTTTCACTCACATCAAGAAAGTTAAGAATTAAGAACAAGGAATAAAGTCAAACTAAAGGATGACAGGTGTCATCACTATGTCCAGATACTTTCAGAAGATCATATCATGCCATTCAGATTACCAGAACTCAGACATTAGTGCAGTGTGTGCTTTCTAGACTGCACAAACTGATTTGCTTCCCTCACAAGCCCCATTTCTGAGCAATACCTTCCTTCTAGGCACAGCAGTGTGAGGTCAGTGAGCTGGTCCACAGTGTACAGTCAAAATAGGGAAGACTGAAGCTAACAGACCACCAAGGAGGTTATCATATTGCACTTAGTGTTAGCAAAAGACAAAACACTTCACTAGAAATCATTCACTAACTCCTGGTATGCACACAACATGCTCTGACACACTCCAACGCCTTTTGCTTTTGACTCAAGTGTATTTCTCTGTATTCTACACAGTGAATACATGTATTCCAATGATATTCACGTTTGGTTGAAACAGTAGATCATCCTTTTAGTTCCAGTTCACAGAAGTGTAGATCTTTAAGTTCACCTAAAGGTTTCTTGGATGAGTGAGAATGACTGCCAAGGGGATTGGGCACTCACAACAAAGTATCAGTCCTCAAGTCTTCAACTTATTTTTAGCCTGGTTTCCCAAGGAAATGAGACAGCAGTGGGATGTCTATCAGTTTCCATCTGCTCTCTTTTTCTTTCTCAACACTTTCCCACACCAAAAGCTTTTGGGGTCAGTAGCTAACTTCAACATTTTGCAAAGCAGTGAAGATCTCAACAATACTAAGTGCCTACAGCTCCCCTCCACAGTAAGCAGCCCTGGCACCAAGGGCATTGCTAAGCCAAGATGGTAGAAAAACTAAAAAGGGCCCCAGAATAAGGTGGTGTAAATTCTCTACCCCATTCCCCATGTGCAGTACAGTCAGGTACTCATTATTTGGAAAATGGGAAACTGAGATATAGTTAAATGGAAGAAAAACAAATCATATCAGTCCTTCAGGATCAAAGCAGCAGTACTTGGTGCGCCTGCACAATGTCTTCACTTGTTGTCATGCAGTACTGTAGTGAAGCTATGATACTTGCAGATCAGATTTCAGCTTCTAGAAAAAACACTGCTGTTACCAGAGCATACTGAGCATCCTTTATAAACCCTACTGGTCCAGGATAGAAGCTACATAAATATATCTGATAGCTCATCCACAGATGATGGAAAGTCACAGAATTAACCCAAAGTGTAAAAGAGTCCAGAGGAATTTTCTGTTTGACCACATCTCTCCCACCACAAGAGAAGACATTATCCAGCAAGCTAAACAAGAGTGGACAATATGCTCAACCTCTTTTTTTATGGCCATTGAACTTTGCAGATGTAAGCATACTTTAAAGAAAGAAAGCTGGTAAAAAAAGAGAACTATATTTTTATTACCCACCAAAAAAAAAAAGAAAGAAAAAGAAATATCTGAATTCTAGTTCTTCCTCCTAAAATGTTTGATATCCAAATTTTATCCAAAGATTATTTCATGTCCTTGTATCATGTGATATAACTAACATTCAATATGAATGAAAATTACTATGAAAGCAGAAGTCTGTACTAATCACCACCATGCTTCAGTGCCTTTTTGGATCTAAGCATGAACTTGGAAATTTACTTTGACTATATGAACAAATTTCCCTCTGTTATGGCACTGCATATCACAATCTCAAATTGTTTTCTATCTAGCAATTCTAAGCAAGTTCAATCCTTTTCTTGTTCATTCAAGTCATGTTCAACTCATTTTAGAGACCTAACAAATGAAAAAGTGTTACAAGACGTTCTCATGATGCACTTAATTCTGAAAATTTACCTTTACATGTTGAAGTAGTACAGGTCTGCTTTTGGTTTACAAATGGACAAATATTTACCCCCCATTTGTATGACACAAATACTCAGGGTCATTAAGGCCTACCAATCCCCTCAGGACACTGACACCAATACTGTTCTACAGAATATGAAAAATGGGTCAGGAATCCTTTCCTAGTTTGCCTCAAGATGATTACCAGACGTAAGAAAATGGGAAGTGAGAAGCAGGTAATCAATGCCATTTGCGATTTTTGATGCAGTACATCAGTGCCATCAGCACCATACAGAAAATCTGAGATCACTCTCTAAGGATGCTGCTAGGCAACATAGCATCTGGGGATACAAAAATACAGCTGCAACAGCAAAATTGCTATTTTTTCCACAAATAGCACTATTTATAGGTGGCACAACTCTCCAAAATTCTATATAGATCAGTATGCTTACTGTGCTTTATTGACAGAAGCCTTGGTCAGATACTACTTTTGAAAGTAAATATAGATTCTAATGAGAATCAGTTCAAGAACTGTTTCAAATATTATATTTTTCACAAGCTCACATGAAACAGCAATTTAAAGATTTTTTCCTGCTAGGTGACTGAAAACCTTCTCATCACATTCATTTGTCTTCTCCAAATTGCATTTATAGTCACAGTCAGTTTTTAGATGGATATGCTTTCTTCCTTCACTACCAACAATGAAAACAGCCTGGGCTCCTAAAATCAAACATACACTTTCTTCTCAGGCATAACCACTAAAAGGTAAGAGTGCTACTGCTCAAGTTACCTCCTCAGTAACAATACTGCAGTTCTACCAGAGGCAGATTGACAATATGTTACACTGGTGTAAGAGAAAGAAAAATTTGGGTGTCAGAAAATTATTACCAAAACTTTAGGAATAAACAGCACACAGCTTGTATTTCAAGCTGGAGCTCAATTTTGCAGGACTGGTAGTAGAAATATATTTATGAACTGAGCAAACCAGTTGAATTCACTTAGCCTAGCAAAATCCCATGTTCCATTACATTTCCTCTATAAAAAATGTCAATTTCTGAATTTCACTGTTACTTAAACAATTATCCAACTTAATAGCTTGACTGGACCAAACCCCATGACAGAATTATGAAACAGTCAGCCAGCAGGAGTACATTTACTCTTCCAAAGCCATTTGCATTCAGCTTATTAAGGAGCTATGGCAGTAGCTTAAAGTGTGACCTTCTCCCACAGCTTCAAGGACTTTGCTTATAGTCCAAAATAATGTTGAAAGCCCAGCAAAGGGTGACAAGACTATTCTTCTAGAAGATTTCCTGTATCACAATTTCCCAATATATCTTTATTTGTCACCATTTCATCAAAGTTGCCAAGCTGGCAGAGAACTATTTTGGGCCCAAATGTCGACCACTAGAATATCTGATTCCACACTTGGCAAATGCAGTTAATTGTGGTGGAATACAAGTGGCATAGCTGGGACTGCACTAAGTGGAGCTGCAGAAGATGGGATGGCAAGGTTGGCTAGGATATACCTGCAGTGACTGGTTCAGTTGAGAGGTTCTGAGTAGCTACCCTACTTTTAAATACATGTTACAGTATGTTACACTACTAGCTGAAGATCTCAAAGCACTTTACAAGCATTATTAAAATGTGTCTCACACTGGTACACTGCACAATGTTTCAGTTATGCACTGGTATTCCACAGGTCAGGTTAAGCAGTCTGTCCAAGATCTTATCATGCGAACAACCATGTGATCAAGTTAAAATAAATATCTTGATTGCGAATTGGTCACAGAAGACATATTTGAAGAAAGAGGAACTTTAAAATTAAAGATACAAGCAAAAGGTATTACAAATTTGAGTAGATGAACCTCCAAAGACAGACTAGAAAAATAATTTCCAATTGTTACTTCCCAGAAATAGCAGCGAATAAAAATTAATTTTAAATAATTTACTGATTAATTAAAGATTAAAGAGTAAAAATTATTTAAATGCTAGTGTAAAACATAATACAATGTATGAAAATAGTAACTAATCTGATCTTTACATCTGCTTATATGTGAGACAAGGTACATGCAACTTGATCATAAAGGACAGGATATTTATTTTATCATACTTATAAAGATACCCTTTTTTATATAGGCCAAAAGCATTCTTCAGAATGGTTTGGATTTCAGCTGAATGCTCCGCTTCTTTGCCTTACAAGGCCATCTTTTAAAAGAAATCATTGAAATTAACACTTCACTGCGCTTTTCTTGCTGTTCGCACTTTGCTGCTGCTCTATTGTTTACCAAAAGGCCATTTTCTGCAAGGTTAGCTCTTGTGCCCAGAACCCCAGGGAAATGTTCAGTTGAGCACAATGCTCAAATCTGCAGAAAATAGGGCCCTTCCAGGCAAATTACACACTTAAAAATGAGAACCCCACTAACTGGAGCAGTTGTCACCAACTTCCCCCAGCGAGGCCACCTTGCACAAAAGGAGCAGAACAGTCATGCACAGGGACAGAGGTTCTGCACATCAGCTGGGCACAAGCACGGCCTGAAAACTCCAGCCACGGCACGTGCAGGGCACAGAGAATGAATTTGGTCCAGAGTGAAAGAGGGTTACTTCAGATGACTGCAAAATGCCACGGACTGGGATCTCACACAGATGCTCAGCTGACACATGGCAACTTGCTAAAGCTACAGTAACTTGATCACGTGGCTTTCAGTGAATTCAATTCACACATCTCCTATTACAAAATAAAATTGTCCTATTTAATTTTTTGCTTAAGCGAAAACAATTTCAAGACGCAGTAAACTGCTTTCTTTAGACAGAAATGTGTGCGTGTTTTAGAGGCCTGTAACCACGCAACACAACATCTCAAAGTCCCAGCTACAATTTGCCTGCTAATCTGGAATCCTGTTGTCAGATAAAAAGAGCTAGAAAATACCAACTTGTTTCAAAATATCTCTCTATATTGTGTTTTTTTCACATAGTATTTCTTACACTGTTTCATTTTGCCTATTCAATATGGCTGCACTAGTATTGGTGGTGACTACTCATTAAGGCATGATGAGGTCTTACAGGGAGACTCATTGAAAAATCAAAGAACAACAGAAGAGTAAATAACTGCTCAGGGCAGTTAGAAAAGAAAATGCGAACTTTGTTGCATTTAAAAGGCAGGACAGCATTTTGGATTGGAAAATATTATCCTTCCTGACATAGAACCATATGGCTCCCACACTTATTAAAAAGCAGCAGATATCTTGTGCTTCAGAAGCCAAGCATTAATTTTCCTTTTTAAGCCAAACATCAAAAAGTTTCATGGAATTCAAGCAAGCTGCCTTAGAGGTGTTGGCATTTGAATGGCATCAGTACTCTTCATCTCACCACAAAGATGCTAGGGCACCTATTTTCAAGTGAGTTTGTACAGCTACTGATTTTATTTAAGGAAATATTTTTTAAATACTTGATAATTATAGTTTAAAGCAGCTAATTATATTGTATTGATCTAAAAGGCTGGGCATCTTGGAGAAAATCAGATGACATGCCAAGTAATGTCAACTGACAAGTCTACAAGGAAAATAAGCATTATAATTTAAAGGTTGTGCCGGAGAATTTATTTTCTCTTCAGATAAAAATATTAATTCATGTTAAATGTTAAACGTTCTACCTTATTATCTGCAAGGTCTTATCCGAGAAATAGCAATTTTGCTTATAAATGTGTTCCTTTGATTTTATAAGCAGACAATAAGATAAAAAGCTAATGTAGTAATATCTCATGAAAGCTCTTTTTAAGCAGCATCTTTGTTTCCTTTTAAGCAGCTGCTTAAGCACAAAGTCTAAAAGCAAGTAGTTTCAAGCTATTTAAAAGCATTTTTTTACAATTACATACAAACTTTTCTATCCTATTACCTATGGGGAAATGGAGGCAAAATACTAATGCCCAACTGTTTGTTTTACTATTTTTCTGAAACAGCTCCCACCATTACTGCTTCAGCTCTGGGCACACCAAGGCAGAAAAGCAATTTTTCCGATATTTTATCATGAAAGCTGATAAGGAGATCTTTTTTCAACAGAAATAACAGCCATGATAAAGACCTGAAAATATAATTTCATTTCTTAATGTTGTTATGAGAAAGGAAATAAGTTGCATGCACACAGAATGGGCACTGCTAGCTCCACCTTCTATTTTGCCCAGAACCTCCAAATAAACACTTCTTAAAGCTAAGTGATAATCATACAATAATCATAGAATATGCAATTTTGTATTGGTGGGAAAAGGAAAATGGTATGAAGCTGTGTCAGGAGAGGTTTAGGTTGGATATTAGGAAAATATTTATCATCCAGAGGCTGTTTGGGCGCTGAACAGGCTCCCCAGGGCAGTGGTCACAGCACCAGCCTGACAGAGCTCAAGAAGTGTTTGGACAATGCTGTCAGGCACAGGGTGGGATTCTTGGGGTGTCTTGTGCAAGACCAGGATTTGGGTGATCCTGATGGGTTGCTTCCAACTCAGTATATTCTATGATTCCATGAATTATTACTCAATCTCCAAATTCATTGGAAAGAAGCTATGGTTGTTTTGTGTCCTAGCTGTTAAGTGGACTGTTAAATACGATCTGCTATCTGTACAGCCACACAGGTGTATATACACCAGTTTTCCAAGACTGGAAACTGTGTGAAATTAGACCTGCCTGACTGCAAGCCTGCCAGCCACAGCTGCACCTTTGGAGACCTGAAGCACAGAACTGTTGCCTTAATAAACAGGTATATTAATTTAGCACCAAAGTAAATTAACTGACTCGTGCAGAAGCAGATGGTATAGAATCACTGTAAAATTTCTAAAATGTGAGCATTAAAAAAAAAAAAAAAGACATATTTTAATGCTTTTCTTCTACATTGGGCTTGGTTTTTTCAGTATTTTGACAGCAACCTATGTTATCAAAATTAATGTTCCAGTTCTCATTTAGAGTGTGATAGCATGCTTGGATAAAAGAGATGCATGCAAGAAATCATAGAGGATTTTTGCAGGAGATGCCATGCAAGCTGAGAATGTCCTTCAAAGCCCTTTAAAGGCCTTTTTTATTTTTTAAAGAAAAATGCTAATGCATCATTTTTTCTCAAGACAGCTATTATTTAATCAGTTCAGTAAATCTTCTGTGTTTGCAACAATCTTGTCTAGAAAAATATATACACATTCCAAAATCCAGTATATTATTCCCCGAAAGAGAGAAGTGCATAATGCTGGGTAGATTAGATTTTCCCCAAAACACATAACAAACAGCACTTTCAACTCACCCCAGAGATCCTCAGCTGTAACCTATTAACATTCATGAGAACTTCTGAAAAACTCCTCCACCAACTGACTGTGCATCAGGGAACTCTTATCTCACTTTTTCAGACTTGTAAAACACATTTCATCTGATTTCAATTTTTCAAGATATATTGCAATGAAGAATAGGTGTGTGACTCTAACAATGTAGAGTTTTGCAGTTAATTAATTTTCAAATGTTCTAGTACCATTACTGCTGGCATGAATATATGAATATCCAGAAATAAAACAAATACTGGTGAGACATTTTATAAATATCATAAATAGTTTGTGCAGGAATCACTCATTAACTTCAAAGAACATTGGGACAAAGAGTACGAATCTATAAGTGTAATTAATGGAAAGCCTGCCTTTTACTTCATTAATGTTTTTAATGTTGAACCCTTAATTTCCATCTCTTTTTAAATCTATTAAATCCCTCCTGCTTCTCTTCCTCACTATCTCTTTGGTCAATCTTGATGCCCACCCATAGCACTCCACAGAACAGATATTAAAAAACATTTCCTGTTCGGAAATGGCCTTGATTTAACACCTTTTTTAAAATTCTTGGTTCCAAACGAAACACTGTTGCTGCAAACCGTGAGCAGAGATGACCAGCTCACCTGGCTTGTCCTACAGACCAAGCACCTTGTGACCACCTCTGGCTAGCAGTAACGTGGCACTGACAGCCCCCAGCACCTTGGCATGGGCCATGTGCTTCATCCTGCTCCGAATCCACACAACCCACTTTCCCACTTCAAAGCCTGAACCATGTTGGGGTTTCTTCCCCACTGGCTAGTAAGTACACTCTCTAATAAAACATAGAAAATATTTTAGAAGACTGGCACTCGTGTAGTAGCAAATCTTGCAGAGAAACTCTTTAAAAATCCTCTGAGCAAAGCACGGAAGGAACGTGTCCCAGAATGTCCAAGCCAGCCTTCTGCTGGCCACAGCTGGGTCAGTGCTGTAATTAATCCACATAATCATGCTGCACAATCACAGCACCATGGCTCTGTCCCTGCACTGCAAGAGACCGTCTGCAGATGCAGCAGCCATTTTATAAACCCCATTGCAGAACACAGAGTGCTCTTTTTGGGTAAGCTGTGCTCCACTCTCCCCTTCATTCTCACACAGTGCAGGTACTGTCTCTGGGGTGACCAGCTCCATGCTGACAGGGTCTATTTTTAGATCTCAGAAACAGCATTCTTCCCAAACTCTAGACACTGTGCCCCGAACCACATGATCAGCAAATCAACACATTACTGCTGATTTCTGAGTCTTTTCAATCTTGTATAAACAACTTCAAACTTATGTCACCACAAGGTAACACAAAACAAATAACACTTCCCTAAATGTCTTATCTTTGACATAAATAACTTATTCAGAAATATTTGCAAGAGGCAATTAAAGTACCTTGCTGAGTAACAAAACTTGGAAGGAACGTGAGAAATGACTCAAAAAGGATGTAGATCAAAAAGAGACACATACACACAAAAAAAGTCAAACCAAAAAACCCACTCAGATCTTCCTTGTTTTTCTTTTACAGTTTTAATTAGAATTTTTTTACAAGATGAAAAAATGCCCTTGTACAAAATTCACCAAGTAAGTGAAGAAACCTTTAAAATCACACTTGAATAAACAGAAAAAGAGTGGGGGAAGGAGGAGGAAATTATAGAAAGTAAATGTATTAACTGACATGGTCCACAGCCTTACTGTGTGACTCTGCTTACAGAAGCCTACAGCATCTTTGGCCTCCTCATATCATTCTAGCTTAAATATCATCATTAAAAGAACTGGCAACATTATTTTTATATATATATAAAATCACCCACTTTAACTTATTGTAGCTTAGAATAATCTTTTCATGTCTGTCAAGAAACATGGAAATTTGTCTATAAGAAAAACTTTATTCAAGTGACTTATTGAAAGCTAAATGATTAAAAACCAGTGAGGCACATCAAACTGATAGACTTCTTCCACACAACTGGATCAAATCTGAAGTAAAGATTGAATTATTTTTCAATAAGCATTGGCAGAATTATGGATTTTGGCTGAGTGAAGACAAAATTCATTTTCACACCAAACAACTGAGTTTATTTTTAAGTTTTACACCCAAGATTTACACTTCATTGGACAGAAACTGATGATGGGAAGTAAGCAGAATATTTCCATACAGCTGAGAAGGAAATTCAGTGGCTCTTTTTTAAACTAAAAAATTCATGACTTAGTTTAAGCAGCTGGAAAATTTTACAAAGAATTTCCCTATCAGGAAATTAAAAAGAAAGACCAAAAAAAGGATCAAAAACCACATGAAAGTAAAGCAAGAGGTCTCAGAATACTTGCACTGCATGAAATAAACCATTTTTATGAACTCAACCTCGTGTTATATTCATCTCGGAAGAGGTACATTTTCCCTCATGTTACCCAGCACAAAATAAAAAATTCAAAGAATACCAGTGACAGAAATTCAGCTATAGAGATGAGTAGGACAAGACAAACTATGAAAGAGTAGCACAATACATATTTTAGTTATCTAAATTAATACCCTGTGTTGTATGGCTTGTACAGTCAAGTGGAGCCTTCACAGTGCAGCTCAGACCCCTTAGGAACTTAGACCAAGCTGTGCCTTTAGGCATTTTCATCACTGCATAAAAGCTACCAATTATCCTGTCTTCAGGATACTTTTGTCATACACTAACTACCAAACAGTGAATGCAAAAATTTATTCCAGAGACATGAGAGGATGGCTTTAACTCTGATAAATTAAATGGAAAACAAGACTAAAAGGGAAAAAAAAAAGCCTAAAACTAAGCATCTTAGAAGGAATAATAATATTAAAAGAAAGAGAGTAGAAAATTATTTGAAGGAAATAAACATCACTAAAAGAAACCACTGATGATAAGAATTAAATTATTCTACTAACAACCTTTGAGCAATATCTTTGGAAAGCAATAGCTGAAAAAGGAGAGAACAAGGTACTACTTCTGTATTGGGGGATTTTCTGTGTTAGCTGCACTCTTGGAACTTTTCCCAGTGTTTCTACATCAGAATGTTTTTAATTTTACATTTATTAGCATGGTAAGTTTTCAAATAACAATTGTGGTATCTTATAGTTCCTTTAAAAATATACAGCATTTCAAGCAGATAACAATAAGTGCTGTTATTACAATGACTTTGGTTTCATGTCATCGGTATAATAAAACATCTGCCCAGAATTCTCAATTTAATTAAGTCTATTGTGTCTGTGCATAAATATAGTATTAAATCTATGTTATTTCCCATACCTTTAAAAATAATATATCAGGCTACTCTCATTATACTCCTTCCAAAAAGATGCTTAACATTTAATTGCCAAAGTAAACAAATAGTATATTTCTAAGGTTCCATATTCACAGATTCAACACTAGAAGATAAAAAAGTAGTGCAATTAAACACTGTTAAAATATAATAGGAAATCTGATCTTGTAATATATATTTTCAATTTTCCTGTCTACAGGCCAAAGTTTCTTCACAAGGCACCCCATGACAAAGACAATACCTGACAAAGAAACACCTCAAGCATTCAATTATATACTGCAGCATTTGCCAAAAGCTTATTAAAATAGAGCATATATAATAACTTGCATGATCTCAAGGTATCAGACAAAAATGACTGTGTAGATTCTAAAGTGAATGGTGCCAACTGTATAAGAATTTAGCATAGCTCTTGTCTGGTTTGAATGAACCAATGCCTGAAACACAGTCCCAATATCCCATCAGGATCTTTCAGCACTTAAAGGAGTTAATCCTTTGTTCCTCTAAATGCTGAGTAAACCATCAGCTGTCACCTAGAGGTGATGGACAGAAAATCAGCATGTTACTCACCAATAAAGTAGTTGTTTCCTAATGCAAGCATTTCTTCAGAAAGCACAAGTCCACCCAGTGCCTGGAGAAGAGTGACACTTCTGCCATCAATAAGTGAACACTGTTTAAATCCAGTGCTTGTGACCTTCCATAGCAGGATGAGAGAAGCAGTAGCATCTTGCCTTATTCTAAGAAAAGAAATTATGAGAATATTTACACTGAGGGAAATCAGTGTAACTAGGAAGTACATCACTGTAGAACTGAACCTTAACAAAGATGAGAAACTTAAGTCTAGCAAGTATGAAATTAGGAAAAATCCTGAATGTCTTTAGCATGTCTACAAAACTTAAAAATGTTTCAGTTGTAAAATTTGCATAGTAGTTTATGTAATATCGGATTAAATCATACAGAGTCCCAATTTCCAATTCTTGAAGGTCACTATTTAAGTGCCCAAGAAGAGTTCTAGATAAATACTACATAATAATAAAGTATAACCTTATAAAGGATCCTTATTCAGTGTTTGTATTTATGCCTTTTTGAGTATTACCTCCATGCTACAGTGCCATCACTTTCTACAGCTGAAGCACACGCAGCCCTGTTTACTGAAGAACATTCAATGTTCGCTCAATACTGGGAGACAGATCCTGGTAAAAATCCTCATTTGTTTGGCACACCAGATCGAAGATTCGGGACAATTTATTCTTGTAAATCAAATGAGTCATGTAATGCCCCCAAGGTCACTGAGCCCATGGTGCCTTCCTGAATATTGACAGATTGGATATAAAGTCTACTACTGCATCCACGCTGTTGGCTCCATTAGGGAGCTGCATTATGCCAGTCTTTGTACTCGCAGGGCACTTTTTCTCCTACTCAGCTCCATAAAGAAACATTAAAAATCTGTCATATTTCTGGTAAGGTCCCAAGTATTTGCATTAATTTCCTATGAAGGAATCCCAAATGAGTTTGAACAATCCTCCAAAAATACAAACACAACTGCATCCGACTGCTAAAAACTGATAATTCTCTCCTGCTGAAAACAGACCTCCAAATACCTAGAGATGAAGCTCTGTTCCACAATTTCTTGCACTGAAATTGTTTCAATCTTGCTAAAAACACAAGGCAGTTTATCACTGGTCACTTGTATTTGATTTCAAGACAAGAAAAGCAAATTTTTTTAATCATGTTTGGCAGAAGTTGAAAAAATTTTGCAACTAGGCGCATCAGAAGAAGCAAATTTTTTACAGTATTTGCACCTGCCTTAGAACAACCCCAATTGCTACTCCAAAAGCCGACTGTCTCACTTTTAGAACAGGATTGCAACTAGTTTCACAATTTAGGTCTCATATGGCAATCAAAACAAAATCAATTTATTAAACTGAAATTATTTTCCTTTCACAGATAGCCATTGAATCAGGTAAGTTACTCGGGTCTTTAAGATAGTAAATGAAACTAAATAAGAATTGATCTTGACTTGCACTAATCTACCCAGATATAAAATTCTTCTAAATATATATAAATATATATATATAGTATGTACTAAATATATACAATGTCAAAATTATCAAAACTGACTGTGCACTCTGCAACTCCGTCTAAAACGGGGTTTCTCCATCAAGGCTCTTAAATAGAACTTTAGAATCCACAAATGCTGGCTTTTTCCTGATTCCAAGAAAAGACACTTGTTTGCTTTCAGATTCCAGCCAGCCAGGGCATGCACCCTCCCAGATCTCTTCCTGACTTAGGCTTAAGGCTCATGAATGAGCACAATTCAAAGCCCCGTGGGAAGGGTGGGACGGCCCCCACGTTTAACAGTTACTGCTCCAAACTGTCTGCAGCTTGTCTGCTTGCATCACTTTGTTTTTTCCTGTGAGCATGGCCTTTTTTAACAGAAACATGGGATTCTGAAAGATAAGATGACAGGATGAGAAAAGTAAGCTATTTTGGGAAAAATAAATCTAAAATTGCAGCAAAGCTGTGAGCCAGAGAACTACGTTGGCAGATTTTTTTTTAATAAAACTTCCGATAAGTAGATGCCTCATCCCAACTGACAGAATCAGATCTTTCTAGGAAGTCAGGTTCTGTTAATTAAATGTAACAAAACAAGTATTTGATCCAAAAAGCATGATTTTGAAGAGTGAATCACAGAATAAATCCAAATTTTTTGAGAAACTTGGTTTTTAGGACATACACTAAGATTTCACAGCTGATGATGACACCCAAAGCAATAACCCAGAAATCAAATACAAATGCACAATATACATGCACTTATATAGTCAACAATAACACTTTCTATCAGCAAGTTGATCTTGAGATTACAGGGGGAAAAAGTGTTCACTGCACAAAGCAGAAAGGAAATGTCGTATCTTCTCCAAACTGACATCTTCAACACATCTGCCCTAATTTCTAATGCGTTATGATAGCCCAGAGACACCTACATGCTTACATCTTCTAAAACATTAAATACGTGGGAGAAATTATGCCAAGCAAAAAGCTGTCATGGCTCTGCTACATGCTTGAAGTCTGTCTGAATTCTCTCATAGTCTTTTAGTCATTTGACAAATTTGCCTATCTGAAAAACTGTTGTCTAAAATATCCAGTCAAATGAAAAGGGCTTTTGTATTTCATCACATATAAGAATATTCTCACTTTATTGATGTATTCTGTGGAACTTCAAAGGAGATAAGCCGGCCTCCAGCAGAAGTATTGGAACTGGCATTTCCACAAGCCACATCTGGGGTTATCTGAAAATAAAAATAGCTTTATTTAACAATAAACCAAAAAATCTGACCGAAGAAAACATGAAAGATTTTTTTATAAATGACACTAATAGTCCAGCAGTCATCTTCTAAAAATCCTCAGGAACATTCACTGAAACCTTTATGCTGCCAACAAAGGTGCTGAAAATTCACATAACCATCCTTTCAGGGTTTTGTTTTAACAAAAAGCTCCTGCACAAAAGTGTGAACTTCTAAAGGCATCTTCCTTTGAAAGTGAACACATTTAGAAAAAGATGAATAATTTTCTGGTCTTTTAGAATAATGCTCCAACATTTGCTACATCCAAGAAATAGTGCATCATTAATTTATGCAATACTGAAGGATTTATAGTAACAAATACAGACAATGCTTTTCTACTACATTGAAATGTGGTTTTTTTCCAAACACAGGTTTCCTTTAAAAAACACTCTCCTACTTGCCCATTACTATTCTTTCCAAGTAAAAAATGCTTGGACAAACAGTGCTTTCAGATGGAAAAAAAATGATGATCACAGTGAGAGTGAAAGGATGTGTTTGCCAAATCTAGTGATGCCTACTGGGCACAGAAATCAGTTACTACTTTAGCTAGATGCAGACACCATACAAGGAATCATGCAACACAGGAATCACAGAGACTCCCTAATTATTCAGATCGTCAGAAGTAGTAATTTCCTAAAGACAGTTTGAAAGTTATTAGTGTTTCTAAGGGTACCTTTATTTCAAATAAGTAATACTTTATGTGGCATAATTGAGTTTATCACTAAGTATCATCAGAAGCTTTAAATAACTTTCATGTATCTTCATTATCTTGCCTATGAAATGTCATACCGGGAAAAAAAAAAACAACAAACCAGTTTAATCTTCAAATTTCTAGGCAGTTAGCAATGCTATTCTTTCAGCCATAGAGAACGTTTGCAAACTTTTTACATCAACCTTACTGAAAATGCAGAAATGCAACCTGACACACTTCCATGAATTAATCTTACATCAAAGCAAAACCCTGAATAAAATTTTTAAATTTAAATACAATTCAAATTCACATTTTAAATCTTTCATTAATGTAATGAAACACATGTAAATACATGAACAACAGAAGTCCAGAATATGATGCAAGTAATAATTTTTAGGACACTCAGAGCTTATCTGGACTCAGGCAAGACAAATACTCAGTATTTACATTTCCCAAGTGAATGATTTCCAGTGTCTAGATCACTCAATCCCTGGTGTATATAACATGCAGACATATAATTCAATAAAATAAAGTGAGATGCAATTTTATTGTAATTGTTCAAATGAATTTTGAAAAATTATAATATATCCATTACAATTTTTAAATCTCAGAAGTCAAAAGTATGGACCTAACAATCAAAGTACAATGCATCCAAAATTAGTTTGGCTAACACTCTTTCTTTTACATTTGCCAAAATTTAAACTTTTTTCTTTGAGAATCTGCATGCCTACTGGAACAAATGGAAAAAAGAAGTAGCTCTATTCTCACACCTTCTTACACTACATCTAAAATACGCTTGTTTTTATAGTATTTCTATAGTTTTACAATTTCATGCATCTATTAACATGGATCCTAGTGGGAGGAAATTGTAATTTAAGCATTTCATTTACCTTACTGTTTAATATTACAAGTTTTTTAAGTAAAAGGTATTGATATCATTGCAACTAGAATAAAAATAAAAGAATCATAGAAGTAAGAGCTGAACACAGTGGCTGCAGCACAAGACCTGAGATTTAACCTTCACAAAATGGAAAAAAACCCCAAACAAAAAAAAAAAAATACTCTAGTTTGCAAACACATCAGAATTTAGGATTACTCAGCAGGAAAAGCACGTATAGGAAATATTGCAAAGATAATTAGAAGAGTGAGGGGAAAATGCATGATCTTGACCCTTCTATTAAGAGATCTGTAATGTTCCATGTATTTCTCTAGGAACTCCATTTGTAATTGGCCCTTCCTGCTCTAAGAATCTGGTAAAATAACCATCTAAACCAGTAGGATGCTAAATCCAGGATTTTACAACAGTTGAAATTTGAAATTTTTTATATATTAATGACCTTGATACTTAAATCAGACAAAAAACATAGGAAGAAGCAGCAACTCTCACAAGGGAAAAAATGGTCTCAGCAATGTCCTATTTCAGTGAAGTACCATGGAGACAAAAAATGACAGCTTTGAATCTGAATTAAGAAACAAATCATGGTTTTTTCACAGCTGTGAGAAATTTTTATAAAGGTTTTTAAGTGTGTCTCTTTCATGTCTTAACAGAGCACTCTGCAAAACTGAACTACTGAAGAATGAGGGCAAAGACAACCAATATATTACAACAATAAAGAACACCCAGAAGATGAAAACAATCTGCAATTTTCACTCTCAAAAAAAAAAAAAAAAAAGGCTACTAGAACTGGTAGAAGATATATAAAACTGATGTCATTGGGAAATACACTTTAATGATTTTCAGAGGACAAAGTAAAGATCATTCCTAGTCTAAAGTAAAAAAAACCAAATAGAGTAGGTATCTAAACAATCAAAAGAAAACATAACATAACTGCAATGACATCCAACACTTCTTCTCCTGAAGAATTTAATAGTACAGAAATGTCAGGACAGCGAGAAGGTTCTTGGGAACAGACTTATAAACATTTACACAAATGATGTAGCTACTTTAAAAATAATCACCAAAGGAAAAAAAAAACCTTTATGCACCCTCCAGAGTCTAAAGTATGTTTAGGAGCTGATTACAAAGATAAGCTCCTGTGTCGACAGAGAATACGTCCAAGACGGTTCTTCAATACCTTATTTATAGTTTAAAATTATTAAATATCAGATGGTTGAGAGTAAATACAGAATCCCTCTTTATATAAATGTTCCGTAAGTTTGCATCTACATCATGTTATATTTTTCTTAAAAGATAACATCATATGTAAAAAGTATATTTCTGCTTCAAATGCTTTTAGACTTTACATAGGTAAAAGAGCAGAATCATTTGAGAAAGCAAGAGTGAAATCTTGAGAGTTCTTACTGCTACAATCTCTACCTGGCCCTTAACAAGACATCAGTGATTTTGTTAGATTTCCCTACCAGGCCATGGCAGTGGTATAGAAGAGATTGCAAAGAAAATCAGGGCTGGTACCTAAGAGAGGAACAGACTGTTCTTTCATATTACAATTTTTCTGAAGAAATTAAATAGCACAAGTTAGACAGATACTCTTCTGTCTTACAAAACCAGAATAATGAGATATACACTTAATTCAACAAGTGCTGAAATACATACATAAATCCCAAGGCAATATTTTTACATGAGTGAGTGCCTTTATTACTTTTCTAAGTGTACTAGACTTTAATTCAATAAGGCTAAGAAGAGGAGCATACAGACTAAGTCTACATCTATGCAGCCTCTCAGTGTTGAAATTAGTTCTCTGAAGATAGCTATTGTACATGAAATTTCATAGTAGATTTCTTGAAAAGTTGAGCAGACATTTGTAATTCTGCAAGGCCTTATCAACACAGGCAGACTAATCCTGACAGTGCAAAACCCAGCCATTCTGCTGCCGTGATACAATTGCATTTCTTTTGTATCTCAACCCCAAGTTCACAGAGCAGCAGAAGGCTTTTACTCCTTGCAAAGTATGCCACACTTTCCCCAAGTTTAGAAGTGGTTTGTAAGTTGAATGGCCAAATTAATATGTACCTTAGAAAGTCCTCACTACCCCATTAACAAGGTATTAATGAATATTTCTGAAAACCAACAGATAGTTCAAACAGTGAAGGAGGTTGCCCAGATATCTTGTGGACTTTCCATCCTTTGAGCTATTTAAGTCTCAGCTGAATAAAGTCCTGAGCAACCTGCTGTAGCTGAGCTTGCTTGGAGCAAGGGTCCAAAGGTGCCCTTAACCTCACCTACACTGTGATGGTGTCAGTGAAAATTCACACCATGAGCCAGATGCCTATTAAATCTTTCCTGTTAATTGTCATTGTAACTTCAGTGACATCACAGTTTTCATTAAACCTCACTCCTGAATACACTGCAAGTCCTCCTTTTGAAAATATCCCCAAATGTAATACAAATAAGTATGCGTGCATGTGTGTGCACACTCAGGAACACACGGATACCTGCGACTTGGGTACTTTCCTCCTGTTTTGAGAATGTTCTCTTTGGTTAATCTCCTGGTTTTCCATCTCAAAAAGCTGTTCTCTTGTTATTACCTCCTAGTGGGGCAACAGACAGTTCTACGTGGTCTTGCAGCCAAAGCAAAGTGGGGCAAATTAGTTTGGAATTCAACAGAATATATGAACGTACGCATAATTCTTGCACTAAATAAAAAAGGTGGATACAAACTCATCCTACAGCAAAAATTAGTGCTTAAAAGTAAAGAATTAAAAAAAAAAACCTAAAATTTTAAACGTATTTGAAAAGACATTATGTTATAGAAGAAGTGAGAAAATGAGTTTTTGAGAAAAACAAGGCTGTATTTTGGGGTGCTGCCCCATGAGAACTGGCATGGTCATTAAGAAGGAAAACCTTTCAGTTCTTCAATAGGAAAGAAACTGTCATGACAAATGCAGTATGAGGAATGGTCTTGTAAATGTAATTCATTCAGATTTTCTTCCAAGAGACACCATATTAAATATCAGTTCAATAAAGCAAGTTTCATAACATGCAATTTTGGCTTTTCTGAACCTATAACTAGTTTTCTATCAGAATAGTGCCTGCAGGATTTGTTATCTTCTGTCCCTGAAAGTGTGGCAAGAGGTATTCTTTATTTTCTAAGAAATATAACACATTTGGCAGTCTTCCTTATGCAAGGGAAAAAAATATATGAAAGAAATAAAACAGGTTAGATCCTAACTGTAGATCTTGAACAGCTATTGGCAAATAAAAAATAAAAAGGAAGTAGGAAAATAAAAGGCAACAGAATAGAATCATAAGAGAGGGATCTAGTACTATCTACTCATTGTCAAGATATCAAGCAACAAAGTAGGATAATTTCTAGCACAGAAATTGAACTCAGAACAAAATTCTAAAAGGAAAAAAAAAAGCCCCAAAACAAAACAAAACAGTTCCAGCTCCCTTGCCCCGTAGCACAGAAAAACTACTGCTTCTGAAAAATCTAGGGTCGTTTAGCTTAACCTCCACATCACTGCACTTGTTTCTTTTCAGATGGGACAATGCTTGAAAGAAAACCAGAACAGAAAGAAATTCGAGGTTTGCTTCTAACATATCTCACCAGTGGGAGAGAAAAGCAGAAGTGTTTAGAGTAGGAGTAGTGCCTCTCTGAAGAACACCAGGGGGAGACTGACAGACTACATCCAAAAACAGTATCAGACGAAGAAGGCTTACCAGTTATTGTAGCACTGAAACCTGGTGTAAGCAAGGCTGCACATCCACCCAGCAAATTCTGCTGCTGGCAGTCTGTTTTCTCACTCATCTGAGAAAGAGTCACTTTGTAGAGTCAGCAACCACAGCACCAGGAGGATCCAGCGCATTCCAACGCATGGCAATCCTCCAGATAACATTATTAAACCTTTGTTTTTCTGTCACAGACTATCAATTCCAACATCACACCAAGAGACAGATGCATCAGCAGGCACAGGAGGCTCTCTTACACAATGACAGATAGATTACCTGGATTACCATATTAGCAAGCTGGCTTCTCATCTCAAGCCATCCACCAAATTCACTGTCAGCTTCCTAAAATCTGACATTCAGTCTGTACTGGTTTTGGCTGGGATGGAGTTCATTTTCTTCACAATAGCTTGTATGGTGCTGTGTTTGGACTTGTGATGAACACAGGGTTGATAACAGGGATATTTTAGTTATCACTAAAGTGTTCACACAGCATCAAGGCCTTTTCTCTTTCTTAGAGTGCCCTACCAGCAGGTAGGCTGGAGGGGCTGAGGGAACACAGAGGGACAGCTGATCCCAAACTGACCCAAGGGACATCCCACACCACAGGAGGTCATGCTCAGCAATAAAACTGGGGTGGGTGGTGAAGGTTGGCCAGAGCTGCTGTTGCTCAGAGACTGGCTGGGCATCAGTTACTTGGTGGTGAGTAACTGAGGCTTTTTGCATTACTTGTTTTGTTCAGGTTCTTCCTTTGTTGTTTTCTATTTCTCCTTTTTTAAATTATTGAACTGTCTTCATCTCCCCATGAGTTTTCCCACTTTTACCCTTCCAATTCTCTCTCCCATCTGAATGGATGGGGCAGTGAGCAAGTGGTGCGTGAGGCTCAGCTGCCTATCTTCTGCTTAGATCACAACACAGTCATTCAATAAAGATTATTTCCATGAACAACTAATAGTCATTTATTATTCCAGAGTGTATGGTGCTGTTCTGAAAAGAAAGGTAAACGCTGTGTAAACAAGTTCATTGAACAAAAATTCCACATAGTCAAATCTTTGTATGCAATGTATGAGCTCAGGTCACTAGAGGATAAGGTGGGACATAAACTTCAACCTAAGACTAAGTCAGCTGTAGATATTTCTACACCAAAACACTGAAAGGCAGTAAACGCATCAGGCTTTCTCTTTTTTTCATTTTTTTCCCTCTTTTTCCCTCATACTCTCTGGGACTTAAAAAATGGGATTGATTCCTGAAGAAGTAGTTAAATGAATCCTGGTACTTTTCAAAAACAGCTCTGGATAACCAAAAATCCTGAGGCCACCCACCAATATAGCTTCAGACGAGAAGACCTTCAATATCTTGATATAATTGTACTTGGTAGAATTTCTGTCTTAAAAAGCTTTGATTTTAGGAAACCTAGTACTTTTGACTATCTATTAAACATGATTTAGTAATGGAGCATATTAAACTGAGGTTTGTATGAACTTCCCATAAGTTTTGTTTAAGCATATGGAGCTTTTAGAGACATTAAGGTTTTATTTAGAAAATAAATGTAATAAAGAGTAGCACCTATCTAGAGATGCTTACATCAAGTCATCTATGAAAATAATGTTTGTATATAAACAAAAAAGTTCCATAAACTAATATTGTAGAGGAGAAAGTTAGTGAAGTTACAGATTTACCCTAGAAGAAAGTTAATATTATTCTATCAAAATCTGTGCTTCCTTCATTCTCCTTATGTGTTTGTAGAATATCTTCCTGTCAAAGCAAAAGAAAAATTATAGAGATTTCCAAAAAAAATCTTTTATACAGTTAGAAGAGCTGTCCTAAGACAAACCAAAATTACAGACATTCCAGCTCTTTAGCAGCAATCATAAGAGGGAATGCCAAGAAAACAGGTTAAGAAAAGGGCAAGCATATATACTCCAATCTTCACCCACTTCCATGTCAAAAATTTTCCTAAGATGTCGTTTCTAAGGATCAAGTTTCTGTTCTGTATTTTGCAATCTCAAATGGATCTTTCCTCAGTTTTTGTTCAGATTCTGTTCTGTTCCTTCTTCTGCACCCATACCATATTTTGACCAAAAAAAATGCACAAACATATAGCAGCCCATCAAGTATTGAAGACTTAAAGGTTCCAGATTCAAGAATATGCTTAAGGAATAATTAAGGAATAATTGCTGCAGAGTAGGAACACTCTTTTTCAGGATTTTACACCTGATTCAGCCACACTCCTTTTAAAGGCTTGCAATTTACTGACTAAGGACATATGTAAAACAAATGCTGTCCCCACTGCAAGGGGAATTAGAAGTTTATTGTAGCCTCTAATCATTAGTTCCAAACCCTTGAATCTGAGCACAAAATTGCAGTATAAATAGAAGGTTAGACTAGGACTCACATGCTCAGCATTCTAATTTCTGACTGTGCACCTGGCAAATCACTTCACTGCTCCGTGCTTCAGCATCTCAGTCTGTAAAATGGGAATAATACAGCTGATTCCCTTTGAAAAGAATTTCAGGTCTGTTATGAAAAACTGTATATAAGAGTACGGTACTGCTATTCTTATGGTTGATTTTGTACACTGAAACCTTTGTTAAATCCATAAATTGAGTAGGATTAATTAGATGGTTTCTTTTTCCCTCCATTACTGGCTAATAAATATCTCTTATACACTGTAACACAAAAGATTATTGAACTGGGGAAATGTGTTTGTTTTATGGATCTCTCTTACAGGGGGAACCGGTTGTCCCAAGTGGGAAAAAGAATTATCTTTCGACAGATGAGCACAAAGATAAATTTGTATTATGCTAAAGAAAATCAACTGAGAGAAAATATTCTTGCTTATGATCTATGGTTTTGGTCCTTAATCTGCACATCAAGAAAAGATTAATTTCTTATATGAAGACCACTCTAAGACATGAAAATGCATGCAAAGACATCCGTATGTTACCTACTAGTACAGACACTACTGAGACAGTTCATTCCAGCAAGCAGGCTAAATGTACCCCTGGCATCCAAGAGACACAGAAAACCTGTCCAAAAATAAGCACACATCATGCCTCTCCTAGACAGCTTACTTCTCTCAGGTGTTCATTCTTTGAGTTTCCAAAACATCCCAGAAAACTTTTCATGGAAACTTCATCCTTGCAAGATAGCAAGAGCTTTCACTTGGAAAGAATCTGGCAAAATTTCTCTCTGAGACAAAAGGGTCTGAAGAACAATAATTCACTTCCAGTGTCAGCATAGAATAATTTGGAAAACAGACTGTCTTGGAAGATTTATTAAAAAACCAACAACATAATATCGGTGTTTGTTGTCCTCTGAATCTCAGCAAATATCAAAACAGTACATTTTTGCAATACAAAACCTACAGCTACTTTATTCTCTCCCATTTAAGACAGTGAAGAAGGATCAAGTTTTGGAAAGTTCTTAAAGCTGTGAGGAAAGGTGTTTTTGTTATTAACACATTTTACTTCTGAAACCTCCACCAAAGAGGCTTTGGAACACAGACCTTCAGGCAAATCAACTCTCCTCAGTTAATGTAGATCAGATACAATGTCTTGAATCAGCAACTGAAATTGCTTTGTTTCAGATAATCATCTCTCTCTGTGACTTCCAAACAACAAGATAGAAGGTCATCATGCCACACTGGAGAGCTTGTCAAAAATACAAGACCCACCACAGTATATTAAAAACATATCAACACAAGCAATTTTTTAATAGGATAGCAAGTAATTTCCATGCTAGTTTTAGTCATGCAATAGCAATTGATAACCTATCTGTATTTCTCAGGTAACAGAAGACATGCAGAAGGGTGAATTTCAGCTATTGAAATACCCACTTGTGAATGATCTGTTTGACTGAAATTCTTACTGAACCTACCTAAAATGCAAACCAGGCAGAAATGTTCCTTATACAATACCAGACCACAGATTGAGGAAGACACACCAGGGAAATCTGGCACAGGGAAGAGCATGCCCTTAATTGATCAGGACATATGGACCACCCATGCAGAGATGAGACTGCGTTTAAACTAAGTAATAAGAGCAGATCATTGTTTGTTTCTGCTTCAGTGCTCTCTCCAAACTCCATCCTTGGTGCCTGACATATGTTCTACTGTGAGATAATAGATATGGGAGATGGAATTTCAGAAAATAAAGCCTTATGCTCCAGACATTACCCACCAGCACTCCCACTGAAATGGAATTCAGCCCTAGAAATACTTATACCTCCTCTAAAATCGGAGAGTCGTTAACAAAACAAACATATATTTCACATAGGCTGATTCTAATTTCAGAAAATTGATTAAATACATTTTACAGTGGAAACATCAACAAATTTGTTTAGGCTAGCAAAGAGTGATGAAAAATACAGGATTGAACTCCTGCCTGCTCACTTTCTCATTAGGAAGTATGTTAAAACACCTCAGGAGAATCAAACTCATTGAAACATTTCAAAAAAATATACAAATGACAGTTTACCTATTTATTCCTGAATAAACTGGAATAAAATTATACTACAAGGCCTTTCTCAATAAGAAAAAGATAACACAAAAATTCTAATTCTTCACCTAAAGAAATTAAAATATTTTTTAAGTAACAAGTTTCATTATTCCTAGCACTTGGTACTAAGTTGATCATTACTTTAACAATAACTTGGCTAAGTTTGATAGTTTTTTTAATTTTTGCAGATACTTGTGCCAATGCAAAACATTTAAGCATTACAAATAGGGCAGAGTACAACACAGTGGAAAGCAAAGACCACATTTCTTAAGGATCATATGTTGTGTGCTTTCCGGCTGTAGTTTTACTGGATATTGCTAAGTTTTGGCAGAGATTTGTTTGTAAGGGTTACAACAAATCTTTAAAATTTAAACATTTAAAATTTCCACCACTGTCATTGTATCCCTAGAGTTGTGCCCTGTGTAATGTATTAACTATCACTTTTAATCCTCAAGTAACTATGTTTTCTTAGTAATGCAGGAACATGTAGCAAAATGTGATTATAATGGCAAATATAAAAAAAATAATTAAAGGTATTGCTTTAACTTTTAGAATTTCCTTAATTTATTTGCTGTTTGGAGATACGGCGTCACACAATTGACTGGAGGAAACAATATTATCCCATTTCAAAGAAGTGTCTTATACAGCACATTTAGCCAACTTAAGTCCATTACTCATAACATGGATCAAATGGGTTCTTGTTTTAATTTTACCGGCATATTAACTCAGGGCAGAGATCATATCTTCAGTCTTCTCATGGGGACATCATGAAACCGTGCAAGAATGACAACCTGAAGATAATACTTTGAAGTTTTTTTATGCATATTCACTTTGAGAGAATACTCTCACCTCTATTTCATCCCACTTGAGATCCACAGCCCTCTGTCCCGCCTTTGGCTGCCATGTAGGTAACGTCACAGTGGCCCTGGAGCGGGGCAGAGCAATGTCAGGCTCCAGGGTGGACGAGGCAGGGCTGCTGTGCCGGGGTGAGGTGGCCTCTGTCCCTTGGGAGGCTGCAGGGCTGTGGAGGGAGTGCTCACAGTTTGTTCCCTCAAAGCCTTCACTGCAGACACAGAGGTAGCCATCCCCGCTGGTGCTGCAGTTACCATGGTGACAGGGGTTGCTGGCACAAGGATCTGAAACAAACTGGAAAAAACATCATATAGGTCAATTACTGATTATAAAAGATTTATTTCTGCGTTTTAAAAATACCATAAAACAGGATTCTTTCCCCTACTGTATTCATCTTCTGTACATATTTATGAGCCAAACTCATCTTTGATGTATCTTCAAGGAGGTAAATTCAAAGGATTAAAGAAGAATACAAATTAATCTATTTTAACTACTTTCATCAGACCATTTATGCTAATCCACTGTTGTCACATTCAAGCAAAGAGATAAATAAAAAAAGGGAATGTGGCCACCATTCATTATCAGGAATTTTCAAAAACAGACTTAAAAGAGTAACCTAGTCAGGGAAAATATCAGATAGGTTGGAATTTAAGGGAGTAACAGAAATAGGAAAGGGCACGGCACTCATACAGATCAGCAGGTTACAAAGCAGCTCTGTGTGGTCAGAGATAACCACATCACGCAATTCTATTTGTGGACACAACTTCCTTTGTGAAAGAGCTGGGCCTTTTACCTACACTTCATTTTATGGACTGCAGTTTCAGAGTCCAATTCATTTGGGTGCTGAAAGCTTTCTAACAGGAGTTAGAAAGCAGGGGCAGAACTGTGCTTGCTTTGAAATCAGCATTTGTAATAGTACAGGACAAAACTAAGCTCAGTGATGTAGGAAAAATGCTGTCAGAGGCTTGCATGCCTTTAATTTCTATCTTGAATTTACCTACAGCTATTTTGTAGTTTCTTATGTCATCACTGACTTTCAGGTTAAATGTCTTCCCTTTTCTATGTTGAATTTTACATCCATAATGCATTTATAGAATACATCTAAAAACTCTTCAAGTTTCATCTCCTGGAAAAATTAGCTGTACTTGCCCCATTTCCTTGGGGAGAACAAGCCCTTCCCTCCAGACACATGTTCATTTTTGCACCTGGGACTCCAAAGTTTAGCGCTGCCTTTTGCAAAAGCATCAATATTTTGCTTGTCCTGGAAACAGCTTCCTAGATGATACTGAAGAAATTCTTGCCTTAATGAGAGCTAAATGATGCTGCTGGCTCACTGTCATTGACCAAGACCATCAGCTCCCTTCACTTGTCTTCACATCAAAGGGAAAACACATCACTGGAATCAGACATTCTGTCATCTTCAAATGCAAATTTCACCCAAGTGCTCCAGTCCTAAAGGTTACTCCATTCTTTTCTGTACAGCATTCCTGCTCTTCCCTGCATAAGCAATGCTTTGTATCATATTCCTCAGTAAAGAAGCACAGTTATAATCTATTAAATATTTGTTATAATTATCACAAAAACTACATAAACCTTAAATATCATTAATGTAAGAAACAAGTATTGGGTCTACACTGGGAATTTTACCTTCCCATTAATCCAAAGGTCTGATGTCAGGGACACCAAATCCTAGTAAAAAACCTCCTTACATAAAACAATACTGTTATTGACCTCAGCTGGAATTCCTTCTTTGGCTCAAATTTTTGTATACCCCAGACTCTGTAACATTTTTGGACAGAAAACAGAGGAAAGATTATTATGGAAGTTAATTTTGGAGACAGTCAATGATGAATGTCAGATTTTGCCCTGAGTGATGTAGAAGGCTTAGAGGCCATAGAGGACAATCCAAAATATATGGTCTATTAATTTATCTCGTGGTTTGGTCACAGTTCAGAATGTTATTTACTTATTATTTATGGGGTTACATCTCATACATATAAGTTGACTTTAGACACCAGGGTCAAGCTCTGACTCTTCATTTTTAACACTCAGCTGTATGGCAAGTTTATATATATTCATACTTGACATATCAAGAAAGTATGGATTTTTATGTTCAGAAGGGCTTATCTCCTTAAAGTCTCTTTCCCCTGCAAATCAAATGAATACCTAAGTTCTCAAAGAGCAATTTCTAAATCTCTTTTCCACAAAATAATATTTAAGTGACAGAAAAGAACAATTTTCAGGAAGGAACTAGTTCTGTTCTGTGGTTTGTCAGTTATATTTTAAGCTTGCTCCACTGCCAAGTGCCAGAGATATTCATAGAAATTTTCTTTTCCTTTAAGAGTATTGAAGATAAAATATGTTGACATGTGAACAAAGCCCAGTTCAAAAATTGTTTGCAATAGTTTTTTCATATTCTAGTTTCTTGGACTAGATCTGAGTTTCAAAGAACTGCAAATCTCCTGTTGTTGGATAAGCTCTTTACTCATGCTTTCATAATAAATACAAATTCAAAATAAGCCTATTTTGTGTTAGTAATTCAATTGTTCTTGTCAAACCTAAAACGTTAAGGTTATTGTCTGCAAACCTAATAACAAGAAAGAAAAAATGTTTTCAGTCACAAAGGGCACTCCCCCCATTACTGAATACATCCATTCACTTTATAAGCACAATAATAAAAAATGCTGTGTGATCCATGCATTTGAGGCAAACTGATTTGAGCTTGTCTGACTGGAAACAGATGTGTTTAATTAATTATTAAGCCCTGCTCAGTGCTGCCCATGCTATGCACTGAAGGACACCTTATGCTTTAGGAACCACCCCCTACTCTTTCAGACACAACGGAAGTGAAAATAATTAAAACTGTTTAGATTAGATGAAAAATAAAAAATTTTGTTGAGCTTCAGCCACAGACTTCCTTAGAACTTAGTTTTATGAAGCACTTCACAGGATTTTATCATCACTCTCATTCCTTAGTTACTAGTAATTCAAAAGCTCGTTTGTCTTTCAATAAGCCTATCAAAACAAATCAATGTCCTTTGTGCATAGATCTTCTGTTGAACTAAAGAGTTCATTTTAATTATTAGATAGCAAGAGATAAGCAAATAAAATTGATTAATTTGCGTTGGTTGTGACGTTTCTGTGGTTTCTCTGGTCCTCACCAAGGTGGCAGCAATGGTTAGCCAAGTGATCTGAGAAACATTTTGACACAGTGAACAGCATGGCTACATCAGAATTAAAGTTAGCAAAATTTCAAGGTTTAACCTTCAATGAACTATTGAAGCTCAAAAAACAAACAAACAAACAAAACTAAACAAAACAAAACCAAAACAAAAGAAAAAACCAAAACCCCTTGGTCTCATAACTAAGAGGTGAATGTAAGTATACTGTGAGTACACAGTTATGAGCTCCTTTTTCAGCCACTCCTCATGCAGTGCACTGTATATTCAGAGACTGTTGCACAGAGAAAAGAAGGTAGCAAGTAAAACTAGTCCATATAGCCTGTGAATAAATACTGAATCAGTATGATCACTACTAAAAAAATCCAGGCTTGTTTTAGGTACAGAATTTCCATAGTCACTAGTAAGAAAGTATATTTTGTATTTAGGCCTCTTGTTTTCATCCCTATTTTTTCATTTAATAGTCTGTCTGTTTTTATAATACATCCCTTGACTAAACAGGCACAGTCAGCCGTTGCAGCTGACAGAGCCAAGCTAAAAAGCATAAAATGTATTTGCATGCAATTACTATTCCATATGCTTGGACAATTGCAATCCCTGAAACATTTTTCCAATAGAATCTTAAGATGGATGCATACCAAGGTGCCCTTCATATCATAGTTAATTTTCCAAAGGAAGACTGAATATGGTATAATATAAACTGGGCTTGTTTAAGAATCATACTCACAAACATGGATCATTTGCCAGTCAGTCCAATTTTTTCCTAAGGTTTCAGTTCAAGATAAAACACTGCAGGATGTAAATCTGCAAGATCTTTCTGCCAGTACTACTTGTGATGACACCAATTTGTCAATTGATGCTCATTCACCTTCTCTTCAAAGTGGTTCTGCTTGTTCCACCTGGAGACAGTCCAGGTAGACTCCAGAGCTTCAGAAAATAGAACGGTAAGTCTAGAGCCAAGGCTACAGATGAGCTCCTAAACACTATGCCAAACCTTTCTTCCACCTGAACTCCCTTCTTAGATGTGTTAGTACAAAACAAACTTTGGGGTCGATTTTTATTCCTATTCCCTACAGCCACAGACAATATTACACGAGCTTGCAACTTCAGTTTAATACGGAAAAAACCCACCAACAAATCCAGTTCTCATCCTAAGAATTCTGCAGATTGTTTAAATTCATTCTACATAGTGAATGTTAATTTGTTAACAAAGGCTGATACTTAGCATATGTGTCCAGGAGCACTCACTACCTCTGAAACAGCCTGCAGATATTAAAAACTGACATAGTCCAAAATTTTCAACTTTCCATGGCTCCCTGAGATTATTTTTCCAGTTACAGAGTAAATTGTTGTGGTTCTCAAATATGAAGAGTTATTCAAGTGGCTGGAAGTTAGACAAGTAGTTTTTTCATGTGTTCTGGTATTAAGACATCTCAGGAAAAATTTGAATCAGGAAAAGTAAAACTGGTTTTGCACCTGCACTGCTGAAGAAATTCTCCAACACAAAAGCAAACAACTCTCTCCCAGGTGAGATCATAGGAAGATCCACCACATATCACCAGGATCAGACACACCAATTTCAAGATTTGCAGGGTACATTAAAAATTACGAACTTCTGAATACTTTAGAAAGAAAATAATTAAAACCTACAGTCTAAGCCATTATCTACTTTTAATAAAGTGTGGGGGGGAATATTTTTCCTTTTAAGGACATCTGAAATATCATCTATTGTTGCATATGCATCAATTTATGAAAAAGAGATGAAAACAGATTTACATCTTTTACATAGCAATGACAATTAAGATTATCTAAAAATGTAATATCTTTGAAAAAAAATTGTTTAATTATGTTCAAACTATTATTAAAATTTATTCTAATTCAATTCTTCACACAGTGAAGCTGTAAATTCCATTCCATCGCACATTAAATATTAGTGCTAACTATAAAATGAAAAGCAAGAAAAAAAAACTAATTTAAATTTTAAAAAACCCAGATGTTCCAAATAGTGTCCACAGGAAAAGTATTTTGATGAATATATCAAATAAATGCATTTTCTTCTGGTTTGAGAAAACACTGACTTGAGACTCAGTAGGACTCAAGCAACATATCTGGGTTCAATTTCTGGTTCTCCCAGAGACAGCCTGTGTGAGCTGAGAACAGTCAGACTCCATCTCTGCCTCTTTCCAACTGTAAAATGGGGATTACACTTCCTTTCTCACACTGTCTGTGTTGGCTCGTTAGAAAGCAATTTTTTTTCAGGATGGGAACCACAGAGACAGCGGCAATAGGAACTCTCAAGCAGCACTGAAATACAAATAAATACAATCAAGAAATAGATCCCTGTAGAGCAAGGCTAAATCTGTAACCTGCAGCTATTCAGGTTTGTTTCTTAGTCTTTCTCTCTTTATTTTTTGCTTCTTTCTGCAGCCATTCTGGTTTCTTCTGAACTCTTCTTTGCTCCAATGAACCAAAACATTTACAGAATTATTCAGCAAACTTTAAAGTTAAGAAAAAATCCTAAGTTATATTAACTCTTCTAATTAACCCATAATAGGAAAACCATCTTAGTATTGCATCTTTAGACAATATTCTTCTTCAAAACAACGTTTGCTTCAAAAAAGATGTGCTAAAGAATACATCCATTTTCCAACTGTGACCGAACACAACAGAAACAGAAGTGGCTGAAACACCCTGATTAGGAGAGTCAGGATGAATGAGAACTTCTTGTCACACGAGGATGTAAAAATAGAATACGATCAGCACCATGATCACACAGGTACCGCCACCGTAAATGGTTGCTCCCTAAAAGCTGCCTATGATGTCCTAAGTGTGTGAATTTCAGGCTCTTCACAAGTAATTCCTCTGCCTCGTGCACCAGGACAGTGACACACTGTCTGACAGGGTGTGATGGCCACAGTGACCGGAGCCAGTCCGGACAGGAACTGGAATGCCGCAGCCTGATGAAGGAAGGACATGCCATTATGCTGCTGTTTCATACTATGAACTACCAGTCTGAGACTTGAGTATCTGGCATTTAATAGAATGAGCAACAACAAAGTAATAAAAAGGGCTTTATACAGAGGTCCTGGAAGCCAGAGCAATCAGGGCTTTCCTTCCTATCCCTCAAATATATAAATTCCCTATTATATAAAACGAGAATTCAACAGCTATGTCAGCTTCAATCATTAGGAACTTCATATCAGCTATGAGACAAAATTGAGATTAATCAAGATTTAGAAGGCCAAGGCCAAGAACTTTATCACACTCAAAATAGAATATAAGCAACTCCTTTCTAGAAGTAAACATTTACTCTTTTCATTTAGCAATTCAACTCTATGCCCAACCCATGAGGAAATCTATCAATAAATCTAATAAAGTGTAACCTTTGTCAGATAATTCAGAATATGGTTCTTTGAAACACGATTAACAATGAGAATTTCAGATTTTTTCCAAGCTGCAATTCTCATTCCATGAGTTTTGAATATTCAGAGTAATGAAACTGCCAGCGAACGTAATAAATAGACATAAAGCATTTTTTTTACTTCAGTGAAGCAGAAAAAAAGTGCCTAAAGAAATTGCCTGTTTAATTGCAAACCAAAGCATGGCTGCCCAAATCCATTTGAAAAACCAGCAAACATAACAAGGCAGAATCTGAACAGCATGATAGATTTTCAAAATAGAGCTCTAGCAAATGGCTGATTTACCCTTGTGTAATATGTTACCAGGCACCAGCTGCTTTCCTCTACCTATCCTCAGGCACATTCTTACCTCAAGATATCCTGATATAACTGCAAAGGAAATTGAGATCACTTCCCCTCTCCCTCAGTGGAAGGAAAATATCTGCTTCACACTAAACGCTGAGAACTGTCAGATGTCAGCATGCACATAAACAATTACTGAGAAGCACCTTACTTTTTTTCTTTGCTTTTTCTCATCAGATTATTTTACACTTTTTTAAAGTACATATTTGCCTCTCTGCTGATGTGAAAGGACTTTAAAATTGTTTGATATTTTTATAAATACAGTAGATTTAAGGTTAAGCTCCAATTAGACAAGCTAAGCAAGTTTCCTGCAATTTTCAGCAACACCCATACTCAGCAAAAACACTTTTTCAAAAAAAACCAAAATGAAGTCAGGGTATCTATCCCAAAGATGGATCAACTACTTAAGACAAAGAATCTAAGAAGTATCAACAGATCTCTGAAGATCAGTATTGGTGTTTTTTACCACAGAATCATCTCATTTTACACTCAATAAGGGCTGGCACCCTGCTCTAATTGTTAGTTGGGACCCCAGTGGTTCTCTCATTACTGGTGGCGAAACTAGGGGGTAATTGTCAAGGCAAAGCATTACATTTGTCACAGTGGCACAATACACTTGTTTGTTTGGAACTTATATTATTATTTCATTATTAAAATATCAGACAGTGAAAGAATTATCAATAGTATCGTTATTCTTAGTATTGCTTTCCCTTTTTAGAAGCAATTTTTCTTGAGTAACTGTAGGGTGCACAAAATATTTTTATGACACGACATTAAAATATGTAGTGGTATGAGAATTTATAGCATTTTTTATTTCTACATTGAACTAGTGCAAAGCTGAAGTTAAGTAAATATGCTCCCATAAAATATTATTCTAGAATACATTAATTGACCTAAAAATGATGAGTAGAGTTCTGTAAAAAAACACACAAGCAAGTTTCTAGCTTACATGCAAAAGATTTTTTTTAAAATTTTTGAACAACAGATTTATTAATTCCAAAAAATACAAGTTTGAGATTAACCATGTGGGTCACAGGCTAATTTAAGGTTACTAAAATAATTTCAAAATCCTAAAGTTCTGCCATGAATATTCTGAATTATAATGAGATCAGGACTACCACAGGCAGAAATACAGTCCACTTATCTTTATAAAAAAAAAAAAATCCCAAATGACGTGCTACTTGAATTTTCAAAATTCCAGTAGGAAATTACTTATCCTACTCAAAGTAAGATGATCTTAAATTCCTAAAAATTCTAAAAACAGTAGTGGGCTATAATCTGTCTACAGGAAAGCTGAGTTTTACATGTTTGTCCACCCTTAAAAATATTGAACAAAACAGATTTGAGTTTTCTAGAAATCTAAAAAATAATTTAAAATTTTACCTTCATTGCATGAATAAGCACCCAGGTTGAGGATCAAGCCTATGCAGGTGCTCTAAGTGACAAAAAGTGCACAGTGTAAGCTCACACTTAAGTATCTTCAAGACACAGCATCCTTCCAAAATTCAACAACAGAACAGCAACAGCATTCTCATTTCCTTTAGCATGAACATCAATCAACCTCAAGACATAAATTCATACATTCATTAGTTCAAGTACTCAGGGCATTTCTTGATTTCCAAGTCTGAAGCTTCACACTTTTCTAGGTGAGATACAGCAAAATAGACATGCAGTTCTTGTAAGAACAAGAGAAGGACTAAATAACACAGTGAGTTGTGCATAAAACTGCAGTTGAACCATCAATAGTGCATGAAATCCTGAAAAAACTCAGCAGATGTGACAATTGGCTACTCTCACAGCTTTTTGCCCACAAGAGGCTGTGAAAACAGGAAAAGATAATAAACACATCCATAAGGTACCTAGGAAATGTGATATAACCAGCAGTTCATTGATGTCACATTTTCCAAATCAAGTATAAAAAAGACAATTAAAATTTGGGGACTTTGAAAAGAAGCAGTTGTTATAGTTTCAAGCCAAAACACATCCAAAATGAGATATTTTGACAGCTGAGACATTTGGCAATCAATTAAACAGTAAATGCTTATGCACCGAGTCAAAGAGAAGAGCATGAGATTGGTCTTCCAGTGCTTTCAAACAACCAACACTCCTGCACTGCATCCTGTACTGCTGACAGCACAGTGCATCACAGCTAGGTGGTCTGTTGATTTTTTGCTTATTTCTCATACTTAAACATCCTGTCAGATCCAAAGTTAAAACATTGTCTAGTTGGAGAAACACTGAAAGAAATATGAAAAAAATTGCAAACCCATGAACGCATTCTCTCAGTACACACTTCTGGTTTTCTGTATTGGATTATTTACTTCCTATGATTTCTATTTTAAAAACTCTTTCCTTTATATAATATACACTTGATTTTAATCCTCTGGACTTGTGATTAGAATTTCAAAACCCAGCTACATTTTTATATAGTTACTAGGGGTTAAATCAATTACTAAATACACTTACTTAATATACTTAACACCTGAACAACACTGAGCCTCTGACATTTGCAGGAATGTCAGATCTGATATCTACAAAGAGCAGGTGAAAAGAGATGCCAGTGTGAAGAAGCTGACTTCAGTTCTCCCATTATTACAGAAGACAAGGATTTGAAGCCTTCCTTTCTGCATTAGGAACCTAAAACCTTTCTCTTCAAAAGTGATTTTTAATTTTAAGACAGGGCTGGAGGCATTTTTATCTTGTAACAAAGCACCTGCCCACACATAAAGAGTGATGTCCAAAGAGTTTCAAATCAATGTCCACTTCTTCATCCCTGAAGAATTCACCATTTTACTGCAAAAATTAATTGGATCAAACATTTGAACAACGTTGGGACAGAGATAGAAACCCAGAATTTCTCTGCTCATACCTGCTAAATACCATCACTCACTTATGTTGGCACTCACTGCCATTGTCACCATCCCTCTCTGTGAAAGCACTTTCAACTACAACACTCTATCTCACATTTTATGACAGCCTGGGTGAACTCAGTTACTTCACGGCACCTAACACACAGTAACTTGTTAAGTATGAAAACAGCAGCATATGCCTGAACCTTGAGAATAAGCCAGTCTGCAGATCCATAAAATAGGTCTTTATATTCAGTGGTGAGAGGCAGTGCTTCTTTTAGCCTCATCTGAAACAGCAGTTTTGCCCCGTCAGTAGAACATCCTTTCTGGGGTTATTTTTTTTAAAACAAATTTATCTTGAGGTTCAAAAGGCCTTCTAAAATTGTATTAAAATAAAATGGATTATCATTTTTCCCATGCCATCCAGCAACAATTGCTCAGGGTTTTGTCATGCTAGTCTATGCCAGCACAATTCTTCTCATGCTAGGTTTTGATTATATTCTTTTAATTTCAGCTAGTCAATCACTCTCACACCTTCTGGTTATACACACAGACTTTTCCTTACTGTAGAGGAATGTGCTTCCTGAAAGAACAATACAAAAATCTCTAGGTCTAGGGAAATAAAAATTTGGTGCATAGCCTCCCTCTCTGGGACAGTTGTATGCAATCTCAGGTCTCCTGAATCAAGTTGCAGGGAGCCTGTCATTATAAATAGGGGAATTGCCTCTTGGTGTGTTCACTGTCACATCAGAGATGTCAAGAGGAAACTTGTTTGTTGTAAGATGTTCTTGCCGGTGTCTCCTAGATGCCATGCATACTCATTGTTCAACATGATGAAAGATACGTGGTAGATATGGTAAAGTGAGTCAAGGTTCAGCCCAGCAACAAACTCACCATCTATCATTTGAAATCAGCCCTAAAGACCACAGCTTTTACCGAATGCATTACAATATTAATGAACAGTACCTGAAAAAAATGACAGGATTTGTGCCCCTTCTAGATGAAAGGGCACAAACGAAGCATCCCTGTCCCTATAGGGCATAAATCATTATAGGGCTGCTCCTACCTAAGTCTCTATTTCAGTTAGTCTAAATACTGGAATCTATGAAGTCATAATTCTGTACTAACACTGTAGAAAGGGCTGTGACCCAAATAAGCTCTCTTTTGTTCTGAGGTCAGATATCAAAAGACTTTATATCTGTCACGAAACCACATTGTGTGCATGCTGTCATTTCGCTGTCCACTGGAAACTCTAGAAACAAGAGTGGGTTTCAAGCATTACCATCCTACAGTTTGTGTCACTTAAATTTTTTTTTTGATGGTTTACCCTCATGAATTAGTCTGTATCCAGACAAGTGGAAAGATATGTCACAGGTCATTCCCCATACTATTTACTTCTCCAAATCCATTATTACTCTCTTTGAATGACTTCAAATTGGCTGGTTTAGCTAGTAATACCAATACTAATTTATTCCTTCATTATTTGATGATATGAACTAAACTTATAATTTTCTGATGCAATACTTCATAGCATCTAAAAAAATCTTAAGAGTAATAACTAACTGTAGATCACCTGTCTGATTAAAATTTGGTGATTTTATGTCCCTATGCCTAATCTTGTGTTATTTAGCAAATGTGATTTGCTAAAGAGCAAAAGTAATTTGCTCTTCTTCAAATCACTTATGGTTTTAAGAGGCTTCTATCACAACTGTGTTTGAGAAAGAGGTGAACAAGCAAAATCTGAGATATTTAGAAGCTGTTTTATACACCTTGTTTTCATTCAGTATCCCTTTAGGATGAGGAAGGAGAGTACCAGGTATGTGGGTATATCTTGGACTTATATACTAGTATTGCAATATTTTTCTGCTCTTTTCTCTGGCCCTTTCATCACAGTAATCAAAATATTAAAAGCAACTTTTGGACTGATTCTCATTTGTTTTGACAGTCTACATCATTCCCTACCTATATGACCCATGACTCTCTACTCACTCTATGCAAGGCCCAAATTGTCCTGGCTGGTTTGGACACAGCTCCTCTGAGGTTGTGCATGTCCCCATTCCCTGCACTCCAGTACAACACCTGACAGCAATGACCCACAGGAGCTGTAAGGGCAAGGACTTCCAGCTCTGATCACAACCCTGCTGGGAAGCTTTGTGCGGAGCACAAAGGCAACAGCAGCAGAACTGTGTTACCTGCAGATCACTCCAGCAGCCTTTCATCAGTTAGAGTCCTACAAGTAGGCTTACATTATTAATAGTTTTCTGTGTATTTTTTTTCAAGTTTCCATTAATTCATATAACAAAACATTCATATTTGGTGGCAAACATCAGGGCTTTTGAAAGGCACTCTCCTATATCAATTTATGTAATAATAGATAGCAAGACACATAAGAGTGTCTGAGAGCACTCCACAGGCAAGGAGAAGTGTTTATTGATATTATTTTCCCCCAGATTATCAGGTTTTTAGGAGCCAAAGCACTTATCTCCTTTTGAAACACTTACAAGAATTCAAGTGAGTATTTCTTGGCACTGTGAAAGAGTTCTAGGTTATTTCTGGGGTTATCATGCAGCATATTGTCTCTATGTCATGCATTAGTGAGGCCACTAATGAGTTGGACACTGTCACTTGGAATGCTTAGCTCCGATACAAGTGTTAGTCACAATATTAAAAATGTCACTTCTCCTATTGTAACTGTACTGAAAGATGGTGATTCAGGAAACATTTGAACAGGCAGCCAAACACCAAGTCTACAAACAGCAAAACAGTTGAGTACCTTTTGCACAATATCTCTATCACTGGGGACCCACCCAGCCCAACACAGAACTCAATTTGTCCATTGCATGTATTTACATCACAGGATGAGATGGCATCTTTTGACAAATGCCAGGCTTTTTATAAACTATTGAAAATTATACACACACATCTTGTATCAGCATTTTGTCCTTGACCTTCAGCAAACACATTTATACTACAACAAACTTCTTTTAAAAGATAGGAAAAATAGAAAAAAATAACCAATTTAAACCACTCCTATGGGCATGCCTTGCAGGAAGCTTCTGGTGATGAATAAAAAAATGGCTCATTAAATCCCTGCTGCACCATGTCCTACACATCCTATTCTGTCAGGTAACATGATCTTTTAAGGTACTACACCACTGCCTTTCCCTCTGAGGATAGAAAGTGCAATGGAGTAGATTCTTAATGCTGCATTTGCAAAATGGAAGAACACAACATAACCTCATTGAGGTATAAATTTTGTCATTAGTCCTTGTTCTTTCGCTGTTAGTTGATTTGAAAATAGTTTTATGCAAGTAGTTAAAAGAGTAACAAAAGTATGTAGAACAAAAAGAAAAGTAAAAAAAAATGTTATTTTCTCTTGGTTTGTTGTGCTTCTGGTTTTCTTCTTTATAGACAGGAGACAAACCCTGACATGATTAGGTATTAAACCTGGCAGACCTCTTACCATTGACTTACTTTTTGCATAATGAAAATTATTTTTTAATTAAAGACCCAATAAAAATATTTTTCTGGGAAACAAGAATGGGATTTCTAAATCAAAATAAAAAGTTCTTTCATCAAGTAATTTCTTGTTTAATGTAAAGAGGAGCCAACTCTGAAATACATTAGGAAATAAATGTATTTGGCAGAGAGTCCAGAGCAAGAGCAAAAAAAGCTAAGAGAAGTTGACCAGGACAGACATAAACTTATTTTGCCAATAAAAGAGAAAGAAGTATTAATTAATCAGAAAGTCTAGTCACAGAATCAGCTTGATTTTCTAATATTTTAAGATGACGAATCATGGGCTCAACATTGTTTTCTCAATTGCAGCAAGATACTGAGTTACAGAATGAAATAAAGGGAAAGATATGGCTAATGCTATGGTTTTTTTGCCCCAAAAATAGATTTGTATTGCAAGGACAGAAGAACACAAGTATTTTATATATGAATATGCAAACATTTAAAAAATAAATCGGCTATACTTGCTAGATTTGGTTCTGTATCTTTAAGCTGAAATTTCCCCCTGCAGATGCATTATTGAAGCATTCAGCTGCAAAATACTTAGAATACTAAAGCAAAACTTTCTGAAATAATGGTATGAGGAGAAAAAGATGTAAAAAAATTAAATTCTGAAGTGTTAAAGACAAAAATTTTATTTGTGCACATATATCATATAAACTTTCCATTATTGCTTTTACTTACTAAGTAAATACGTAGGAGGAATACAACAATTCATCTATTGCAGGGCACAGCACAAAGAATTTTTAGAACTACTGAGACCTACATTTTGTAACAGAAACACTCTGAAAATAATATAACCCTATTTCTCTCTTCTTCAAGAAAAATCAGGCTGCAGTTCACCTTTGAAAAAAAAAAAAACATTCTTGCGACATTCTTCATCACAATGCTACTGCTTCTTGATCAAATTTTCTGTAACTTCTCTGTAAATGCTAAAATATAATAAAATTGAAGTACCATCATGGGATATCTACTGCAATTACACCCTCAGAGACTGGTCTTGATGATCAAACATATGTTGGAACTGAGCTTCTAACAAGCACTGGACATTTATGCATAGTTTCATCCTTGAGTAAAGAGGTATAAGTTGCAAATTCAAAATAAGATTCATAATTAGAGAATCAATAAATATCCTAGAAAATACCATCACCCTGCCTAGCAGGTGTTAGGAATTAAGACGTCAACAACTCTTGATACCTTCTGTGAGATCAGACGGATATTCAGAAACAGACTGAACTTTTTATAAAGTCTGGGTTTCTGTAGCGTTCCATTTGCTCACTCCAATTTTACTCTTGTCTCTCTGGGTTCAAATCCTTGAGCACCCTTTCACAGGCACCCTCAACATCTCTTTAATCTCCTGTTTGAAGGATACCATTATCCAAATATCTGTGCACTTTTTTCAGGAGAAATCCTCTCACATGGGCCCCTTCCAACTCAGAATAGTCTGTGATGTGTCCTCAGAGGGGATTTCATTTGAGACTGCTTTAGCTCATCACTGTCCTCTGACAATGAACTCAACTAACACTCAGACACCGAGATTTCAGACATGCACCTACTTTACTGGGTGCAAAGGAGAGAAAAGGAGTACAGTGGATAGAAAATCAACAGTATGTTGAACAAATCCCTTTTTCATTGTGCAGGTGACACTAGGATATTTGGGTTACAAGTCAGTCCAAAAGCTTTCTTAGATTTAGGCTTGCAAAATCCACTTTCCTCTCCAAAAATCACTAAAAAACAGCACCCCTCTTTACAACCTTAGAGTCTACTTTGCTAGTTTACCAAATCCATACAATTTTCCCTCCCTGCTCAAATGATCTGTTGCTGAATTACAAGCTCATGTGGAAGGATCGATATTGCTTGGCAGTAAACAATTCATTATCCTAACATTCCTGCATTTTATTCAGAGAAACTCCAGTCAATTTTTGATAGTCAGTCTTCATATGCACCCTTTATCAATACCTCCTTGAATTCCAGGGGGAAATACACATTGGTGGAAAAAAATAAAGAGACAGAAGCACAATACATTTGTGGTCTCAAAAGAAAAAAAAAAAAACTTCTACTATCAGATACATATTAAATCCTCATGGTCTTAATCCCTGTGAGAATTAAATCCAGATTTGTGACACCCTATTGAAAATATGTTTGAAGTCTAATGGGTGGAGAGATACAGTATATAAAAAGTAACTTCTATTCTTCTGGTCTCCTCTGCCAAATCACTGACTTCCTGTGACTGCAAAAAGAAAGAGTAAATGAAACATTAAATTCCCATTTAAATCAGATAATCAGATAAAAAATTTTGCTCATTAGGGCTTTCAGCAAGACTGAATTCTATTTCAATATCTGTTTTTGCCATAGCAAGTGGAACTAAGGGACAGATCTCTAGAAAGTCGAACACAACACATGCGGTAAAATGGACTATTTCAGTCCCATGAATAATTAGCCAGAACACATGCATTTAAAACATAGGTATAGACAAAATATAAACAAATTATAAACATCCCTATATCCATCATATCCAAAGCTGTCCTTTTGCCAATGGCTTCCCTTCTACTTATTTTGAGTTCAAAAAAATAGCTTACCAGGAATGAACTATTGCCATGACAATTTTACTGGAATTGAGTGACTAGGTACATTCAGGTTAAATATCAGTCCAGTTCTGGCAGTCACACTCTGGCCCTCAGTAGATTCAGAAAGTAAAGTGAAGTCTGCAAGCTAGAAAAGTTTTAAGGGATCTTCTTGGTCTTGTGAATTAGAATTGAATTTGGAAACAGATTGAAAGGTAAGATAAAAGCAGGTGGCTCATGCACAAGCTTTGTAACATTGCTTTGTCAATATATTTTCAGCTTGGTTTGTCACACTTCTGTTACTTTTCTATTATCCATTACTCAAACAGACTGCATGCTTGATGAAGATATTCAGGAATCATTTCTTGCACACAAAAATGTCAAGTAAGAACAAAATAATGAGCAATTTCATTTTAATTTATGATCTCAAATAGAACTTGAATCTCGATAAAAAGCAAGGGAACAATCTGAATTATGACTTCCTTGCATTGAGATTTTAGTCTTATGTGGAACACAGTCAATGTTATTTATGTCTGAAATACCAAAAAAGTTGGCTGTACTAACTGAACAACCAACCACAGAATCCCCTCACTCATAAGCCAGGAGATTGGCAGCAAGTAGTGCTGTAGGTGTGTCTGTAACCCCTTGCTGTGGTACCTAGCACATAAAAAATAGAGCCATTTTCCACCACCAACATGTAGAGATCTGCCAGATAAATATTTGGAAACTGAAAGGCTGATATTACAAGCAGATTGAAGCATGGCATCATCCCATCCTAAATTTCTTTAGGGTATGTTCCTTCTGCTCACTCTTTGATTGCAAAGACAGAAAAATAAAAGCAAAGCAAAGCAAAGCAACGCTGTTTTTAGATAACAAACCATCTGGTAAAATGCCTACAATAATTACTCTGTTTCCCTTACAATAACTTTCCATATGTTAGTAACAAGTCATATTTTCTTGTCCCACAATATAATCAGCTTGGAACTAAAAATGCACTCTAAAGTGCTGATGTTGGATTCACATTCACAATTTAGGATATACCCTACTGCAACTGTACTTATTCTTTAAGTAGAAAATTATGCTTGTGATTTAATATGGTTCTTCATCATCATTCCTTATTAGATTTCAAACTGCAATGATCTTGCAAAACAAAACAGTATTATACATTCTTTCTGTTTCTCTCTTCTTTTTTTTTAGATAAAAGCCGACATATCTATTTCACCTATTTAGCTGCTCTGCTTATTATAGAAATATTGAAATATTTCCAACAATTAAATTCTTGTTTTATCTCCATCCCAGTAGACACATCCTGTATCTTCATCAGCCTTCCTGTGGCCAAGATTTACTACCCAAGACAAGAAAATGCACTGCACATTTTTTACACTAATCTTAACTAACTCCTTTTCTGCTCCCAGAGAATACTTCAACCTTTTCTCCTTGTAATTTTTATTTCCCATAAAGAGCTCCTAACAAAAAATGCATATGACTCCATATTACATATGACTACATCCCACAAACTATGCAATTTTTCCTTTGAATTCCTAATAGACACAGTTATTAGCTCATCAACATTTTCCAACTATATCAGACTCAGCTAGCAAAATGTGTCAGTTCTATTTACAAACCCCATCCAACTAGCGTAAAATATTTTTATACCGAAGAGAAACTGAGCTTAAGTTGCTAGTTAAGAATGATAAAAACCAATCAAGTCCTGAAACAGAACAAGCTATTTATTGACAAACCAAGTAGTAAGATATTTAGTGAGATGACAAGACAGCAGAGTTTATATTCCATAAGAAATACTGACACCCTACAACTGAAGCAATGCATGACACCTACATTATTAATATTCAAGCACTTGCATAGATAGATGACAGAAATTCTCTTGATTTAGCATCAAGTCTTTTCTCCACGACTTGTCAAAATATGACAAGATAAACCCCACGGCAGCCAGCAGTACAGAAATGACCTAACAATGCAAACAACACCCCTGAGGCTGAGGAAAGAAATACTGGTAAAAATACATCTCACATTCTTTAAATACAGTCTCCCAAAATTGATACAAAGAAGTCAAAACACCTGGTAAATCACAGGAATTTAAAATGTATGTTAGCACACTCCTTAATACTACAGATACTCTGATCTCTGCAGCAAAAAAAACTGAACCAAACAGGACTTCGACCTTAATTGTTCTTACAATCAATATTTGGGCACAGGCCAAAAGCCATGCACCAGATAGTGTGCATTGGCATCATGAAATTGCATTAGGAATGGAAGGGTTAGGAGTAAATAAACTGAAAGACAACAACTACGGTTTTTGTCAAAAAATATTTGAGAGGAAAAGCAAAATTTTGAGAGAATTCTGAAAGAGAAACAGCTGAAATATAAATTATTTAATAAATACTAAACATATGAACAGCCAAGTTAGAACCAAAAATATATTCCACATATCACTTAGTTCAGTGTGTATTACTGTCATCTGCCTTAAAAATTGTGGTTTCAAAAATGCATCAGAACTTTTCCCGGTTTTGCTGTTTCTTACAGCAATGATACCTTCCAAAAAAATAACACAGTACATATCCAGTTGGGATGTAGAGGGTGGTGTTAGAGAAAAACATCCTATGTACAATTCATGGGGCAGTGGCCCATCTACTTCCATATAATAGAAAATAACACTTCTTCTCTTTGGCATTCAAAAAAGATTCCCTCAGCCTGAGATTGTTAGAAATGGGCCACATTTCTGTGATTCAATGTCAGTCCAGCCTATAAAGGCTCTCATAGTCTTACAGCGGAAATCTGCTTAATTGTTTTAGAAATATGGCTTTATGCAAGAGAAGGGGAAAAAAAAAAGAATCACACACGTGAAAAATGCTCTCTCTGCTTGTCCAGCGGTAAGAGTGATTGAGACTTATCTTCAGGATGAGATATTTCTATCTTACAGCTGACCTTTTACTGCACCAGCTCTATCCATTTTTCCCTTTCTTACCTTGTTGCATTCACCCTCCTTTTCCACGTTGATAAAATGGGAGAATGTCACATTTTAGCACATTTCATGGTGCTTGTTGAACTAAGGAGGAATTTACTCCTTTCACAATCCTCTTAGATCTACAGAATACATTACAGTGTGTCTTGGTAATTAGGGAACATGTCACTCTCAAGCAAAAGTTTCTGTAACTCATTCTTGAGTTTCTTTCACAAACTTTCATTTCACACTGCTGCAGGTCACAGCTTTGGTCCTATTTTAGCCAAAGACAAAAACTCCCTACTCTCTCCACTCCTCTGTCACTCAAAGCCAAGTTTTTAAAGTATGTCTTTGTGGAAATATGTCTCTTTCTAAACACTTGCTGTAACTGCACAGTTACCTATCAACAAACTTCATGTGTAACAACATTTAGGCACAGTTTTAATTTGCTTCTTGAAATGTAAAGCTTACATTTATCAATTTTCTTTCAAAGCAAATGCAGCCTACCTTGTCTAAGAACTTCTTACAGATAAGATGGAACAATAGTAAATTCCATGCTGATTAAGAGAACTTTACACATAAAGGAAAATAAAAAGGTACACTAGGTACACTTCTTCATCTAGATCTGTCCCAAAAAGTATTCCAGTTTAAAATACTTTTGAATAGTTTTTTTTCCTTTTACTCAGAGACTTTGAATCTTAGAAGACAGAAAATTATGGAAGTCTTTTCATATTTACTTCTTTATAAACAGAAGTGGATTTACATTTTTTCCACTTATTTGAAGATACAGTAACTTTTTGAGGATAAGCCAGAAGTCATACATAAGTGTTGTAGTTTACAACACATTCTTAAATTACAGTTAAAAACAAAGTGAAGTAAAAACTTGATAGTGGGCCCNACTACCCCTTTAAGCCAACAAGAAGGTGCTTAAAGTGAGGGAGAGAAGGAGAGAACCTTTCCAATATTCAGTTTTCTGCACAGTGATTATACCTGTAAAAATTTTTAATATTCACTAACATTTGTTCTACCTGGATTCTATGGAAAAACCTGGCAGGCACAGAGAGCCTCTGCATTTTCAAGTGTCTGAATCCATGAACATCACAAAATGTCTTCCACTGAGAAAGGAAAGGCCATAAAGTATAAAGTCTTAAATCCTAACTGAGGCTTTGCTAATCAAACTTCTGGATTAAAAGTTTTACCCAATTAGCTGCCTATTAAAAGATATGGTTACTGAATTTTCACATTTTCTTTCCAATTGCTTCCTCTTATCTGATCTCTGTCCTTGGGTCCTTGTGGTGACCTATATAAAATGACAAAGTCTCATTATCAGAATTCTGCAGCACCCAGAGCTGGCTGTAATTGATGAACTGAAGCCACAGCTGGAGCAAGAGCCTGTACATGTAAAGCCAGACAGGAAAGTTCCTTTGAAATAAGACAGAAATGGGCTGTTCTCACCAGGGCTTTGAAAAGAGGGGTTGGTAAAAATGTGAAGTTCTATTATATAAAAATAAGGAAGATTTAGGGGAAAAAAAATCTCGACTTGATACTTTTATCCTCCTAATCTCTTTCTGCCCATCCAGGCAGTCATTGAGGAGCGCCATCCCTCACAGATTTCATGTGCTTACAAAGGAAGAAAGATACAAACGTAACTTCTGTTGACATTGTGAGTACAGAAGGGAACACTTCATATACTCCATATAAAAATTAATGAGTAAGCCTAGTAATGGAAAAGCCATGGAATTCCTAGAACCAGAAAGGACATCATCCTAGAAATAGCTCATGGGTTATCTTAGATCACCACTTCACCTGTCCTCTAACAAGTGGGCCAGCATTGCTCAGCAGAACAAGCAGAGCACACCACAGAACATTTTAAGTCTTTGAGAGCACATAAAATTACTGTGAGCATTACTTTCATCTTTTTAACTGAAAGCAAAGTGGGAAGACAACAGTTCTGTCATCCTACCTAATTCTCTTGAAACCTGGAGTACTCTTGGGATGTGCATTGTGCATGAACTACTTTCTCAGATGCATCAAACATGTTGATCTTCAAGTGTTTACAATGCAAAAACCATTCAGTCTCGCTGCCTACGTTTTCTCTCCATCGTGACTGAACTTTAATTTGAGGAGCTCTATTATCAGCCACCCCAAAGATGACATTCCTCCATGTGTGAAGGAAACTTCCTCCAAGTGAAAGAAACTTCTGATGAAACCTCTCCAAACTCTTTTTGTTCTGATTTTAAAATGATTTTATTTTAGCTATAAGAAGTTTATTCTTTAGGCTTAGAATTGAGTATTGCTGTTTCAATTTTTATGAACTCCCAGTACTGGTAAGTCTGATAGATCTCCAGGACTTTGACAGCAGCAAAAAATTTGTCAGAATTTCTTAGGTTACCTCCAATATTTAAGTTTCTATAAACATGAGCCACCTTATTTGTGCATGAACGTATCTTGGCTACACCTGACAATAAAATCTCTGGTTATATGCATTTCCATTCAGAAGCCATCACAAATTTCACCTGTGTCAAAATACTCAGGGTTTTCAGTAAATAAAGTAAAATAGCAAGATTTTTGTCATCTAACATTGACTTAGATAGAACTCTTAGCTCTGTCTATAATCTATGCTTAAGAATCATAACTGAGGTTAAAAGAAAAAAAAATTACTTTAAGGAACATGTTCATTGTTTCAGAACAAAACAGTAGTGACAGCAACAACCTAAAAGCATCAAACTTCAGCCAAAACAGGCACAACGTGGATTTTGCTTCATAGCCTTATACCATGTAATAGAAATGTCATCTGCTTGTGTACTGTCATAAAACATTGAAAATCAGGGGTTTTGTGCCTCAAAAATATCAAATTAGGTTAATTTAATTAGCTTTATTTTAGGTTTTTCCACATACAAGCTGTTTTGTTTATTAAGCTGGGCTACAAAAGACATAATTCAGTTTAAATTGCATGTGTCATATGGAAGCAAAGGTATCATAACATGTTCTATAGTTAATTTTGTTATAGAAAAAATCCTAAGCAAATCGTTCTAGATATGGCTACTGCTTGTAACTGACAGGTATAAAACACTGGGCCAGAAAAATGACCTTTCAAATCTTTCTTTTTAATAAAGCAACCTAATTTTTCCTCTCTATGACCAAGTAATTTTTCCCTAAAAATGTTCTAACAGGTATGCAAACTCTCAAAAAATGTGGACTACAACAATTTCAAAGTTCCTTTGTATAAAAGTAGTCTTAAATAAGACAGTGGTCTTTCTGCATCTCACACTGAAATTTATATTGCCATAAATATTTTGAAAAACTCTATTAGAATCCCCTTTATTGGCATCTTAGGTTGCAGCAGTTAATCTCAGCTAACTCATTAATTTCATCCAGAAATCTGTTTATTCCTTAATTTTGCTCCATTCACCACCAAAGCACCCTTCATAACTCTAGTAAGTTAAAATAAATAAAAAGGAAAAAAAACACATGGGAATAAATTTTTTCCATCTTCCTTCAACAAGTGCATTTATACACTTTCAAAAGTGTATCATTATAAGGCATAGTACACATATTTTGTAAATAAATGTAGTTACAACTGCAACCCTCCTGCACCTGTATAATCCTCAGAAATACATTCCTTCTGAAAGAAAGATATTTACCTGTGTATATATATGCCAATGCCACCAAATACATCCACAGACATAAGAAGACAACACTTAAGTGTAATGCAGAAAGAACTTTTTCAGGACTGAAGCATAGACTACCAACACCATCCTTTCTTCTTTTTCTTTTTTTTTTAATTAAAAATGTGCATACCTTTTTGGCATGAGCTTCAATTCCACTGATTCAACAGAAGTACTTTTCCTAACAAGGCTGTTGCATCCTTAGAAGACATTCAAACGTATTTTTGTACTTTCAAGATATAAACAACTCATTTTCATCTATCCTTATAAAATTATATTGAGCATCGTGCTGTATCTTATTATAAACAGGAACTACTTATTATAAATACATATAAGAAGTGAACATTCCTAAAATTTAATGAGCAAAACTGTGATCTGCATGTTGTGGTTCATTAGGTTCTCATATGAAAAGCAAAAAACACCACAGCTCAAAATTAAAAACTGTGGTTTTAAATTAGGTCTTTAAGGGCTCCTCATCTTTTAACTGCAGAGGGAAATGGATATGAGAAGACACATGCTGCAAGTTCAGTTCATTACTATCAGCTCTGCATTATTTCCCAACCTTCCTGACACTATGAAGATTGATTGCTACTCTATTCCTTTAGATGCATGTGGATTTGAACAAACAGTTTATTTTCTCTACCATATTTCAGCAAATTCAGTATTTTTCTTTCTCTCTCCTATTTCCTTACATTCATGGCACATTTCGGAGATCTCTTGTCTCAACACACTCTCATGTAGCACTGGAACGGGAATCATTAGCAATCTTGATTGAACTCTGTCATGTCTCCAAAGCAGCAGAAGAGTGTTTCACATGGGGAGAGCAATGCTGCACCTCCCAGAAAAGACCTACATTAGGTCCAGAACAGTGGCCAAAACAAAAATGCCATCATGATCCAAGAATGGGGATAATTTTCACCACAGATATGTGTAAGTAAGGAAGACGAGATAAAAGCAATCAAGTTAAAGTATGCTCCAGGAAAAACTCTCAGAAACTACAGCTGACCTCTTCATCAAGCAGCTTATTTTCAGTACCACATGAAATCTCAGGCTGTTCATGGAATCTTTAAGTAAAAAAAAAAAAAAAAATAAAATATTATCAGTTAATTGTAAAATCTCTTGGGTGAGAATAAAATTATTGTGTTCTGGGGGTTTTTTATTTTTAAAATCTACCTTATTGCAGTAGAACAAAGTCTGCATTGTCATATTTCAAGGCTGTGTAATCTGGTTCTTTATCTCAAGTCATATAAGACTTTAGATATCTCTGAATTGCCTTAACTCACCAAAGCAGTCACACCTTTACACTTTGTAAAAGCAAAGAAAGAAAAGTATGGATATTTTAAATAAGACAGGATTTTAATTGAAGTCTTTCATCAGATACTTTCATGAGGTTTCATTTGAGGATACACACTGGAGAAAACAATGATTTGAGTATGTAAATAATGGAAGAGGATGCCCATTCACAGCAGGACAGCTACTTTGCTCTGCACTTTGCAAAACATGTATTAGTCAAAACTGGATAATAATGCCAAGAATCACATTTATATAAAATCTTCTATAACTAGAAAATTATGTTTATACAGCAACCAAGAAATACTGATACAGGGTTAGCAGAATGTAGGCAATTCCCATGGAATCTGGTTACTGAAGTCATGCCAGGCTAACTGAAATGGGTTTTGTTAAACCAATACATTCTTTGTGCAGAGACTCTTCTATAATAGGTTTTCAAATAGTTATTTCAACTTAAATTGTGTCTGTGAAGTTGTGCTGTTCTCATTTTATAAGAATTTCATATAATCCTGCTAAAGAGAACTCTTGCTTCAAACTCCCACGCTTTCATTGCTGCAGGCAGACACGGAGAGGGTAGATAGGGCAGGAGGATTATTAGACTGGAGACAGCAGCTTTCCCATTTACTTCCAAAGACAGACTCAAATATTTCTTGTTCATGTCTTATTAATCAAGCCTTTAGCATTACTTTTTCTGCACTGTCATGACAAACCAACCATAGAGCAAGCACTGCTAGGTCTCCGTGTCCCACTATCCATTTTCTTTTGTGACAAACTGGAAGCTCCTTCATACAGAAATCATTCCTTCCCTCTGTGTTTCTGCAAGTACAGTAGGATTCTCATTCACTGGTAGCTGTATAGATACTACAAACATACATGAACTATTATACACAGAATTACAAGGAAATTATGGTCTTGGCTGATTACCACGGCTGCTAGGTCAGAATCTCATATGGAAGGTTATTGCAGTCGGCTCAACTGACCCAAATTTGACAGGCTATGCAAACTCCAGCCCTTCCCAAGGGCTTATCCAGCCCAAACTCAAGCTAAATCAATGTGAACAAACAGGAGCATAAGAGATCTAGACTGTGTTTTACATTGTCTGCCCAAAACTATCTGACCCAGGAAGGATACACCTCACTCATCATTGTTATCTGGAAGGAAGGCTGCATCCAAGGGAAACAGGCTTATAACTCAGAAGTTCTATATGAAGGTAGCTTAGGAAAAAACAAATTTTTCTTTTCGGCTACCATATCTGAGAATATCTACCATGAGAATGCCTAAATGCAAAAGCTTTGCATGTTACATTACATCCTTAAAGACTGCTGAAAATTTAACTAGCTGGAACCCAAAACACGTGACCCTAAATTGAGAAGCTGTTAAATAAAACATGTAGGAACACACTCAGAGCTTTCATTTGGAATTCTACTGTGGCCATTCTATATTTGGAGCTTAAATGTCTCAAGAATTACCTCAGGTAACCCATAAAAAAAAAAAAAATCTACGGGGCAGTGGGGAAGTCAGTGGCTCTAGGAGGAAAAATAAAAATAAATCATCTTTTTAAACCTGCAGCCTATCTGATATATACAAGTAAATGAGGAGTTTGAAGCACATTTTGTCACAGCCAATAGTTTACCTAATTAAGTTAGGGGTTCATTGTCATTTAGCATTGTTTCATTCTTAAGTAAATACCCAGAATGAACAGTCAGCTGTCAGAAAGTGACAGAGATGAATATTAATGATGCATGTTGGGGAAAAAAATGTCCAAAAGCTTTGCTGTCACATTAAGTTCTTACGTATAAAAACATATTCCCCCATTCTCTGGGCTGAAATTTCACAAAATAATCCCTCATTTTACTACTTTTTAACTACTATACGGTAACCACCACAGCCCCAGCCAACATTAGCCAAGGGTGGTGAATTCTGGTGGGGTGGGGGGGGATCCCACTGTTAGATCATTCAGTTAATTGATCCTGATATATGAACCCATACACGTAGCAGAAATCAAATCCTGATAGTCTGATAGAAGGGGTAACTGAAGACACACTTTTCCTGATGGAATCTTCATGCTCTGGGGGCAAGAACAAGGCAACACTGCATTTAACAGCCTCTGGTCATGAGCTTACTAGCTTCTCATTATCTTTTCCCCTGTGGTAGAACTTAGTTTTTCAGAAAATACATTGACAAGGTGCTTCTCTATTCAATTCCAAAACAATTAAAATGTGCATACACCTCAAACAATAAAAATTATTGGTTATGACAGCACATTACAAGATTTTGGAAAAAAAATTCTTCTGAAGGTGTTTCTAATAATTTCTGGCAACTCCTTCTATCCTGTCCCATAAAATCTTCTGCAACATCAGTGTTGGACTGTTGTTGAAACGTTCCACATTTTTAGACAGGGCAATGCTGGTTAGACTAATTTCTTCAATTAAATTTTCACCAGCCCGATATTAGTACATTATTTATAAGCTGTTTGGGGTTTACAAGATTTATCCATTAAACCAAATAAGTCTTTTCATTGATATTTGTTTGAATTGAAACCAGGACACTCTTTAATATTCAACCCAAAAAAAGGCTGCAGTAAAGGACAGTAAGGAAACTGTTTGACTTCAAAAGTTGTTTTGTCAATTGTGGAACTATGAGCAAAAAAGCAGTAACAGCAAGACAAAAATCACTGACTAAAAAGTGGGGTTACTTTCTTGTTGGAAGACTATGGCTTACAGAATAAAAATATTGGAGAAATATCACTTCATGTGTATCTGTTTTCATTCTCTGTCAAACACAGATCTTTTAGTAAACAAAGCAAGTTTGAAGGTGGCTTTTTTGAATATTTTATTAAAATTAGCATCCCATCCATGATTTTCTCCTAAAAATAAAAAGATTCAACACTGAACATTCTAAAAAAACTACAGAAATTGTGTTATACATTTTTTTTGCAAATTCTCCAATAGACTGAAAGTTGAATTTTCCCATCAGTGTAAACCTATACTTCATCCATATTATGATGGTCAAATCAAAGTACAAAAAATTAATCTAAATTTTCTTATTTGCAACCTGACAATAAAATTATTTCTCTTTTCACTATATCATACAGTTTTGTCTATCTAGCTGTTGCTATTTTATGCAAAGTAAGTAGTCTTTGTTTTCTTAACAGTACGAGAAAAAGTATGCCATTGAAATTCTCCATATTCCAATGTGAAACAATGCTCACATCTGAAAGGCAGTATTTTTATCAGCACAGAGGTTTTGTTCAATAATAAGTTCTCAAGCAGATTATGATGAAAAAGTAGGGATTTTTTTTGTTTGGTTATGGGGATTTTTCTTTTACGTACAAAATAATTAAGGATATCTACTTACATTTTACTGAACCAAGAACAGACTAGTCCTGACCGTCATACCTTTGGATCCAATTCCTCCATAATGCCAGGCTCCCCCATTTCTATTCAAATTACAAGCCATAATTGAGAATTCATTATCTATTGAATCTTATGTGTAGGACCATTTACTTTTTAATGAAAGCAAAACAAAACAACAGAGCAGAAAATGTTCCCTAGCTTACAAACATACCTTCATTAAACCTTCTTTTTAAATTAAAAACATGATAATAAAGTCAGATCTAATGTAACTTGGAAGATCTAAAACTCCAAGTAAATATTTTGATAAAAAAGTTATTAAAAACATTTGTTACTACCTCATTAACTCCTGTGCTTGTCAAACATGTCTATTAAAGAATGTTAAAATTCAATCTTATGTCTACCTATTAAAAAGCAGAAAGCAAAGAGAGAAATGAAAGAACAACACATTATTACTAAAAGCCTGAAGCAATCAAGGCAGTGATAGTGATAGAAAATTTCACCACCTCAGGAACATTGAGGCATGTTACACAAAAAGGAGAGTCAGATACTTCTGAGGACAGAAAGAGATGAGTAAAATAACACACTTATCCTAGAGTTAGAAGAAATAATACTTCTTTACTACTAAGCAAGTAATGTTTCTTACTATTTTTTACTTTCTATATTACATGGAGCAAAATTGAGAAGTATTATTAAAGGGGATAAGCAAACCCATAAATAAACTGAGACTAATGAGGAATTGCCACCAAACACCATCTTTGATATGGAAGAAAAAAATCTTAAAAATCATTCAAAGTTGGAGAAATTAGAAGTGACATTATATTGTGCTACCCCACTGGCACAAACAAAAAGAGACATCAAAATAAAATAACACATTTAAGAATTAGAAAAACCTTGACATTAGGTTTCAAAGTCAGAAAATGTGCTTCCCTATAATTTAGGAAAAAAAGAAATCCCGTTTGTTGTTTTTAACATTATCCTGTTCCAAATAGAAGTAAATCCTTTAGATTTAATTTTGTATATATAAATCTGTCTTACATGAAATGCAATGGAATAGGAATGGTGTCACTGCATATGCTGTTGGTAATATGAGTTATTCTTTTTTTGCCTTACAATATGCTAATTTCAAGGACACAAGTCATTAAGCACTGCAGCTTTCAGGGCAAAAACTTTTGCTTACCACTGTCACAAAACTTCAAACAATTTCATATTTTTAGAAGTGTCGAGGAATACAGGCTTGGTTTATTACATCAAAGAACCAGTCCACTGACATCCCTGCATCTGGACAAGACTAAGTATTCATGAAAGAAATGAAAACTAGAAAGCTTATTTTCCTGACAATGGACACTATAATCTGAAATGGTTGATGGTTTTGAAGAGAAACTATCATCACTATTCCCTGAAATTGTACAATCCAGCAAAACCACTCATCCTTAGTGACAGCACAGAATTCAGATAATGTGACAAGGAAGCTGGACAGCATTCCAGCCCGAAGAAAAAATTTGTATTTCATCTGATAAAAGTAAACCTGAATTTAAAGTCATAAATATTTTTTACTCCTTTTTAACACAGATGCAGAGACACGTGCAAGCTATGTTGCAGAAATTAATCAATTATTTGAGTTTTAGCTGACAATGCAATTTCTTAAACTAAGATTTCTTCCTCATCTAACCTGAGTGCCACCATCCATTGCAGTAACACAATAAGCAAAGCAAGCCCTTTCTCTAAGTGAACTTCCATCCTTCTTTCTCCTTTTTCAATCCCGCTCCCTTTCTTTACTGCAAGAGATCAACATGTAAATAGAAGATTGAAATAAACTTCCTCTGCACAGAGTCAAGCATATGCCAAAAATTTCTGTTGTTGTTAAAAACAGTAGATTGAAAATTGAATGGTTAAACGTTTTAAACCCCAATGATTCACCATTTGTAACAGGAAAATAATATCTTACTTCTTTCCCTGCACACAAAAATATCAGGATGACCTACTGTTAACATTTTTCCAATTAAAGATATTTGGCAAAATACACTCGTTTCTTCCTACTCATAAACATGTTAGAAAACCTCCAGGCCTAACTCCGTATTTCCTAATTTCATAAACCTTTCTCCGTTTAATTCGGGGTGACAATAAATTTGCCTTACTGATTGTGTATACCTCAAACAGCTATAAAATACAAACAGTGAGGTAAGGATCCTGCAGGAGTAAGAAAGAAAGGATGCAGATGGCATTGCAGTGAGAATTTGTGCTACGATGGAAGTATTTCCCAGACTGAAGGCCTCTGTGAATCACTGAACTGTGCCCCTGAGCTCGGAGTTTTTACCCTGGGCTGCCCCAGGCCAGGGGCCGAGCATCAGCAGCGGGCCGAGGTCAGGGACAGCCCCGGTGTCACCCGGCACCGCCTGGGCCTGCCAGGGCTCGAGGCGCCAGGGCAGCACCCGCCCTCGGCCCTGGGAATCACATCCCTGTTGGGGCAGCTGAAGGGCCACAGCTGGCAACAGCTGGACTGCAGAGCCCTCAGCAGCACAGGTGTCCTGCCGCACCTGGAGCGCCAAGGACCACTGCCTGGCTGAACTTCAGACAAAGGTGTGGCGACAAAAAGTGGCGGAGCCGCGCCATAGCGGTGTTTACAACATTAGTGTCTTGGGCACTAGGAGACAGTCCGCATGCCTTCTGCAAAACCCTCTGCAGAGAGAATTGTTCCACACTATTAAGTCTTTCTATTACACATTCTCTATTATTAGATATTGCTATTTTAAGTTCTTCTCCAGGTCTTACAACAAAACGGTATAAACAGACTTCACACTGATAGCATTTAATTGCTTTGCATGTGCATTGTCTAATGCATGAATGGTTCGAGCAATTAAGAGCCAGAGGTGCTGCTTTAGTTTCCATCCTTTTAGAACCCAGGAAAATCGAGTGAAATAAAGCAGTGATTCTCAACTGGACTCATACAGTCTGAAACCATCCAGTGCGTCTTCAGAGAAAAGCAAGCATGTAAAATATACCTGTGATCCTAGGGCTTAACAGGTATCACTTTTATACTTTTGGACTATCAATATGGCATTAAAGGTTTATCAAGCATATTTTAAAACAGCAAGAACAGTTACTTTGTGGATGGCTATAGAACCAGAGCATTTATAAACAATTCTTCCAAATGATGGATTACAACTGAGAAAGTTTATTTCATTCTTTAAAAAATTCACTAAGCATTCAACCATTCAATTAAGACAGCACCAATAATTTCCCCAAAGAGACTTAGACAAGAATATACAGTGTCCATTTAAGTGTCTAGTGCAAAAGCATTTATTTTGAGAAATCAAATTGGCTTTGCCACTTTTTATCATCACGTGGATCTATTTCCAACAATCAAAAAAAAATTTTACTTTCAGAATTACACATACATGCAAAATGCAAACATAGATGAGACATTATGCTTTTACAGGAATAAGATAGTTCTGAATTTCTAGGAAATGGAGTTGAATTATGGTTCAAGATAACAGAACAATGGTTGTCATTCAGTGTTTTTCACTGTATTGCAACAACAATATTATATAAATTATATATAGTATGAAAATAAATTATTTTAGAAGCCAGATAAACAGAAGTACTTGTAACTAATTAGTTACTCATATTCAGAATGAAACAGTATCTTTTTGTGTTAATTCTAAGGAGACAAAGACCTTGAATTAGGACATGCTTTAGCACAATCTCATAGACACTTAAAGTTACTGAAATGTGAGGGTAATTTTGCTAGATAAACACTTGAGACATTCTCAGGGCACCAGCCTCAAAACTGGTATCATTGAACACTTTTACAGGTCTTACCAGCTGGCCTGAACAGGAAAGGGGAAGCAGGAAAGGACCTGACAGTGACTGGTGTATAAATCAAAACACATAAAAACACACCGATTGCAAAATTCTGCAGTTTTCAAAGCACTGATTTTAAGAATGAGTTGAATTGGATTTTTAACTTCTAGTTTTCATATGCTTTCCCAAAGAAGATATGGCATCCAGATGACATTCTGATAACTATTGGAATTTTTTTCTTATTATTACAGCTCTTACATCCAGTTCAAAACCTTTTGTTATGAATGCCAACTCTTTATACGATATTTTTTGTCTAAATAGTTACATCTTACATACACATATTTTGGTTCCTAAATTTCACATCTTTTGTTTAAAAGTTATGAGGCGTTTCTCGTTGTTAATTAAAAACAAGATGCTATTATAAACTTTGTGAATCTATATGATAGCTCCTTTTTTCAAATGAACTACTGATTTCCTCCTTCAGCAACCTGAAATTAACTTGCAAAGGAATGGAAATATGAGCAAGATCTCCCTTTTACACGGATGCTGTGTCTCTAAAGTACCAACCATGAAGCTGTTAGAGCCATCACGCACCAAGTCTGGCTTCTTTCAGACAATGCACACGTATCTGTAAGGAGATTCTCCTGGAGAAGGCTCTTTCTCTGCACCAGACCAGAAGTCTGTGTTGGCACAGGAGCCAGAGTGGCAAGCAGGAAAAGCCATTATTATTACAAATAATAAATGGAATTTCTTACTTCCAACAAATTACATTTATTATTTGTAAATAAATAATTCGTTATATATGTATTATTTGCAAATAGCTGGGCGAAAGCTGGATGTGCATCAGCCTTTATAGAGAGCTGACCTGGCAGCCAGGGAAAAATGAGCAGAAAAAGATTTCTGCATCAGTAGGTTACTGTAATTAGTAAAGAGCATTCTGTGAAACTTCCTAAGACACAAAATCAGAACTGGCTCATTTTATTCACATAAAATAAGCGAATTTCATGTGGACAATTTGATGACTACATTCAGCTTTCAGTTGTTAGCAGATTTTTTAGGGTGGAAAATAAGCAGACTACAGATGGGGAAAACATTGGAGCTGGCTCAGCAGGGTTAATTCTGGCATGATGCTGCATTACAGCCAGCTGCAGTGCCTCAGCACCACACTCCAGGGACCAGGGTAATTGTGCATGGAGCTGGCAGGGAGTCAGGAGCTTTGTTAGCTCCTGATCAGCATTAACCATTCTAAATAAAGCTCAGCTCTACGCAGACAAATGTAGGTGACTCCACATGATCCTCATCAGTACCCTGGAGCTTTCTTCCATGTGAAATATGCTATTTCCCCAATAACAGATAATGAAAAGTGACTACTAGCAGGAGAAAGATTTTGTCCAAAGCTGTTCCACTCCAGTGCCAGCCCTTCCGTACAAAACTTCCCAAAAACATACAAGGAAAGGAGGAAGTTGGTAGAAGAAAACAGATCTTTGCATTGTCACGGATATGTAAACAAAAACTGTAATAAAGTGAAAAATAGAATTTGCATTTGATGTGCTTATTACTACAGAGTGAAAATGTTTCATCATAATGAGATGAGTTTTAACCATTACTGAGAATTCCATAAGGTTATATTCCACACAAAGGAACACTTTCAGGGATTCAGAACCACGCTACAGAAATTAAGACAAACTAAACAAACAATTCACCAGAATAACATCCTGTGACAAGGTAAACTGGTAAAAATAAAAAATAAAAGGGGAACAAAATGAGGGCCTAAATACAAAGGGAGACCAAATTAAGACCTTGGCACAACTAAACATAGCATCAAAATCCACCAGATTGCTGGAGGATTTACTAAAACACTTCTAGAATAAATCTGATAGAGATAATAAGGAAAGTAAATTATTATTAGCAGGTAAAAGTCTACAGTACTTATCAGCTCCAAAGAAGACCTCTATAAGCTCTAAAAGGTCACCATATTGTTAAATTGTGCAAGAAAGTTTGCAATATTTGGAATGAAAAATACAGACTCCATTTTGTGGTCTGAAGGTCTATATTTTTCTTATAAGATCAAGAGATCTTCAAAGTGAAATGTGAGCATATCTTATTCCAACATTATAGAGATACAGAAACTTTTGATGTTGAAGAAGATTGTGAGAAATTTCTAGGGGCAGATTATAAATCAAGCCTTGCAATACCAAGTTTCCAAACCTTTAGATCAAAAACCAGCAATGTTAACAGATCAGGCAGGAGACAAGAAAGAACAAGCAGGGTGAGGACAAGATCTTTTTCTTACACATATTAATTATTTGTAGCTAGAACTATTTTATCTGAATAGACCAACAATGTGGTCTTGCAGATATTGATCACTACTTCAGTCTATTGATCTAATCCACAATCAGCTGACTGCATTGGAAGCAGTCTTTAATCAGGAATTTAAATATGCCTGCAAAACAGATTCTTCTTTTTCTCTTTCTTCATTCATCTCATCTTGAATCACATGAAAGCTTTTATATTCACATAAAATCCAAATTAGGACTCATCCTATAGCGATGCACAACAAAAATATTAAAAAAAAAAACATTTAAAAAAAGGCATTAAACCCAAGGCCACCTAGAACAAGCTGTGCTTACCACATCCATACAGCACAGCAAATGATTCAAGGTTTCAGAGCAAGGCCTCTGAGCTGCACTGCTCTATTCAAGCCACTTCAGAGTACCTGGAGAAATGAGCTTCTTGAAGACTGTCAGTAGCACCACAATCCACTGTAAAAAAATTAAACCACAGTTGACTCACCTTTGGGTGTATCTGCATATATATATATACACACACACACATATATAAATGATGAGGGTCAAATTCAACTGTTAAGCTCAAACACATCATTGTAGAAAATTATTTTAAATGTTGCTAGAAGGGAGTTATTGTTGCACAGCTTCACCAATAGATTATTCTAAATCTATTCCAAAACCCTACAAAAATGGAATCTCAGATTTTACTTACACCATCAATCTGCATTGATGGTGCATTAAGTTATCACAAGTGTAGAAAAATAAGAAAGTTGCTATCTGGTGTAGTTAATTGAAACAAAACAGAAGAAGAATTGCAGCACTAGTAAGAGTTCTTTTGCCATCTGATTTTCCACAAAGTATTTTTAATTTTATAGTAAAATATTGAAAACAAATTTGTTCAGAATGATGCCTGTGTGCTTCATAGCATTTTCAAGTACAATTCCCATTCTCAACTATCTTGGTGGTAGGAGCCATCTACTCACTCCAGGAACATCTTTCCAGAATAAACAGAAACAGTAGAACAATTACGAAATTGTAATTACAACTGGAAAAACTCATTGAAGGACTTAGTCCCTCAGAAATTCAATCTTATAAATAAAAACAAAAATTATCAGCAGTGAAGAATGATAAAGACTGACTCCCAACATACTTCACAAAAAGGAATTTTAGAGAAACTTCTTTTCTAGGAGAATCCTCCCACTCAATCTGGAAGAAGAGATGCAATCCACTCACACTTCCAAGTTGATGTAGATGACTATGCAATATGACTTCAGCAAAAAGGCACATGACCTCCACATTAGATATTGGCCAAAGTGGAAATGAGATCTAAAAAACCTAAAGATCTAAATACATTCTGAAATAATAGGATTACTTAACAGTCATAAGTGAAAGTCATAAGTGAAAGCCAGGGTTAAGAAGATAGTCAAAACCAGGAAAATCTAGTCAATTTCTCAAGCACTGAGCAAGTCCTACTAAATTTTTCAGAGCTAAAATGTAGGCAGTATTTCCAGCTGGTAAGTCACTCCTGAGGTTATAACTGCTGAGCAAAAATATTTTACCTATAAGTCCAAAATGTATCTAATAGGAAACTTGTCAAATGAAAACTAACTGGATCACTCCAGTTAGCTCTCTAGCATTCACTATTGAAATGCAAACCAGATTTGCTAAAAAAAAAAAAGGAAAGGAGAATAAATATTATTATTATGTTTGGAAATTCATTAGCAATGCAAACTGACTACTTTTTCTCTAAATTATCTGCTTCTTGTATATCCCAATTCATACCTAATGCCAAAAATTAGTTCTTAATATTTCTATTCATGTGAAGTCCTATGGCAGATGTCTAACTATATCTGCTTCTGTATTAAAGAACAATGATGGCCTTAGAAGAAGCAAATTCAAAAAACCATACAAATGGCTAAAAATAATGTGGTTTGCTGTGTCCGCATGAACAATGGTATATAACATTATAATAGGACCAGAGAAATTCATAATCCTTTCATACCTGTGAGAGTGCTAAGGACACCTGGAACACTATGCAGCATCATTAATGCATTTATTCAGACCTGGAATACAGGCAGGTGCCAAAGGAAAGGCCAACAGTCAAATTCTCTGATATATTATGTGAATTCACCTAGCTGAGACAGAAAATTCAAACCAGCTATCTTTTTAGTTAAACCTAAAGAACTGTCAGTACTGAAAGGAAAATCCCACAATGCCATTGAAATGCAAGTCAAGCAAGAAAAGAAGCTATCGGACTTTTTCAGCATCTAAATCCTCTTTCTCTAAAAAGAAAATAAAAACTATTTTTGGCAGCCAACTTTATTTATGCAACTCACAGTTAAAAGACAACACCAGAAGCTATACAGAAATTACATTCCTGAAACTGCAGTGAACAGATGCCTAAGCATCAAACAAACTGGGAATCGAACAGATGTTATTCTGATAAAGGTAGAAAAAAACATACCTAGAAAATATTTCAAATAGATTGCCTTCTAATGGCCATTTGAAGCATATATTTACTCATCTAGCTACTATCCTCAAAAGTATTCTAAACCCTGTGAAGGTCAAAGGCAAGGGCAGCTTTGTGGCTCAGGAGCAGCGCTGCTGTGGATGTGGCTGTCAGAGCAGGGTCCCAGCCCAGTTCTCCCTTTCCAAACCAGCCAACGCAGCAATGCAAACGTTCCTTGCTCAGAGCATATTTTGTACACAAAATCAAAGCTTCTATAACTATAACTAGCTTCTAAACTCCAGAGCACAGACACAAGTGCTTTGTGATTAAGCCTGAATGTATTGATTTCCTCATTCTATGATGAATATCTATGGTAAATATTTCAGCTTATCTGTTACACATGCTTAAAAGTCATTCATAAAGTTTAACTTTTGTCCTTTTTTTTTCCCAATGCTGCCTGTATTTCATGTCTTAACTAGAGAAATGCAAACACACAACATTGTATTCCACACTCATCTTCATCCCCTTTACTACATGAGGTTTAAAGGGACTGTGAATGACTTATTATTCTACTCGTCCATAATTGCAGTAGAATGACAGCAAATTAATTTTTGCACTGAAACATCCCTACGCACACTTTGGTTCCCTCTGGGTTTGACGTGATTGTCTCTAGGAAGAAAGCAAATTCTAAAATGAGGGATACAAGTTTCATCAGCTCAGCCTGATCAGCAATCAACCTAGCACCTTTACAGTATCCTTGAAAAACAGAAAACCTCATCTCTGTTATTTTTAAAAGACTGAGAAAAATAAACTGTGGAGATCAACAACTGGTACTCAACAGTTTTACAGTTATCTCCAAAATGAGATTAGGTAATGGCATGGTTAACATCTAAATCAATACACCATTAAATACTCAGGAATTTTTCTCTCCAGACATCGCAAGCGATAGAAACTTCTAGCTGCACATAGGGGTTACCAGAAAATGGCAATTCATTGATTAAAATGAGTTTTGTGCTGGCACCTCTGATCAGAGGAGGCCAAATCACAGACGTTTCTGAAGACAGACACTTTGCCTCCCTACTGCAGCACTAATGCTCTGCTCCAAAATCAGGGAATGCTGCTCCTTGAAGCCCTCAGCTGCAGCCTCACTCTCAAAGTCAGAGAAGAGAATTTCAAAGCCATAAGACTGCCAAGGTATCTTGAAGTTCTCAAGACTTCACAGAACTTCAGCTTCACAGAACTGCCCTGCTCACTGCCAAGGAGCCTGGAAAGCCTCTGCCAGCCAGCAGCTCTCAGAGCCCAGTAGCTGCTGGCAGAAAAGGCCCCACCTCCAAGTGGAGTGAACTTCCATACTGTGGGCAAGGAGCTTAGAAAATCTGAGAATACAGAATAGAGCTGAATGCAGATGTGTCTTGGAAAAGAAAACTGTCCTCAGAACTAGAAATCTGAAATTGGAAGATGCCGCAGTACTCATTAGAAATTGAAAAGCACAGGCATCATGCAAAAATAAGTAAGATGCTACACTTGCATTTGCTGTATGTCACGTACTAAGGTTTGTTAGCGCAGCTGCCATTCCAGAGTAGCCTTCAATTGATTAGTATAATGATTTACATTATATCTCACATAAACACAAAACAGAGTTAAATCACTCACAAATATGTCACATTAACAGAAAATGTTAAATCTTGCTACATCAAAAACAGGAAAGTTTGGGCCATACCCACTGCTACCAGCAGGACTTGATAACCACAGAGCAAACTGTAGCTGATAGACCTATCCTGCTGTTCTTAAGCAGGCCTCTGTGAAAAGGCAGAGGCACTGTAACTATTGATCTATCCTTTCTTACTCACCTGCAGAAAAGAAAATGATGAAATTTGATGATTGCAGGGGAAGATGTTTAACTGGGGAGAAAGGTGTTTTGGAATCAAGTGGCACAGCTGACCTTGTTCCTGCATTCTTTCACCTTAGAGAATTTCTTTGGTACATTCCAAGAAACCAAAGCTCAAATGGCTACTGAAATAACAATTTATAAACTTACATTTAATGTTTTCATAGATAAAGAAATGACTATGAGTTTACACAGTTTTAAGTGATAGCTCAATCAAGTCCCAAGCAGCCTTCTGAAGATGTTCCACATTTTTAGAATCCTCTGTACAAGCCGGGTCCCCACAAACCCTCAGAAAGATTATCAATAATTTCTACAACATCAACTCAGTACCTCTCCATTACTTTTAAAAGGCAACAGTTAGACAAATTTTAACATTAGAGTCTATTACAGTTATGTAAATTAAGTCAATTTGTCCTTCCTTCAATTAAACATGTTAATTTCCCAGGGGACTCAACACAATTTTCTTCAGTTGTCACATATGCCGTCATCACATAGTACACTGTAGCCTTAAAAAGAATTAATCAAGTATCTGATCTTAAACACCCTGCCTATGTCAGTAAACCTCATGTAACTCAACTCCCTGAAATTCAAAGACATTCTCAAATGAGAAAGTTTCTCAGATCCCTACATACCTTGGTGTTCCATAGTCACAGTAAATGCCAGAAAACTCTCTTGCGACCAGGCAGCAGAATTAGAAATCTCAACACAAAAGGCATTTAGCTCATAAGCTATTATTAGACTTTTACACAGCCTTCTTCCTTCTGTTTAATGTTCAGTTTGTCTGAAAACGGTCAAATTTGCCTGAAAATTAGATTACAATAGAAGTATATAGTCAATCACAAGTTATTAATAGACTGCTAGGCATGTATGAAACCTAAAAAATTTGTTTTGGTTAGCCATTACAGAAATTTGTTCACTAATTTGATTTTGATAAAGGTATTTAACAATTAACTTAATTTCTTCAGCAGAAGAAACCGTACATCACCCTTAAAAATAAAATTTGCATGAATTTTTACAGATTTGCTGATTTGAATGCACAAATCATTAAGGCTGAATAAGAAACCTAATAATTGTCATGTGATTCTTGGTGATAGTTACTGTCCTTATGGGCAAACACAACTAATATATATTTCAATGGGAGATCACAGCAATGTACCATTTCTGGAAAATTACAAAACATTGTCCATTTATTTTCCTTAGCCACATGATTTGATTAATAGCTGATGCCCAGAAGAATTTAACTGTCTTACATGATGTTGTTTCTTTAAAGGATTGTCCTTGTCACAAGATTACCTTCACACTCTTCCTGTTTGTCTCTGTATAAAAGTGAACAAGTAGTCCATCCCACATTGTTCAAATCTTTCCATATCTACTAATCTTTCTCGGGGTGCTATCTATTTCTACCTTCTCTGTCTTGTAAATAAAATTACCTCAGCATGGTTTCAGGGAACCAAGTACTATTTGTTCATAGAAGGGAACAACATTCTAAAACAGCTTCTACTCTCTTGTGACATTATCTCCACATCTTTAAATTGCAGGATGAACATTCAGGGTCAATGAAGATTATACCACATACACCCACCAAAACTCATGGATACTACCCCCAAAGAATCAGAGTTTATTTATCCAGAATAGGCGTGGCTGACTGAAATATTCCTCCTCTTGTACACTTGTCGTCAACATGTTTCAGCTTTATTAGATCCAGCACAAAGGACCAGATAAGAGCTGCCTGGGCTGAAAGAGAGGCTTGTGGGAAAGAAAAGGAACCATATCTTGTTACTTTCTTTATAGCTATTGTTCCTACAGCTACCCCAAAGTCTTCTCAAACTGACAATATTGTTGCTGTTGCAACTAATACATGAGGTACAAGAAAGTTCTCAAAATCATTAATATTCAGTGACCTTATCTCAGTAAAACAACCCTTCTTCCACTGTCAGTTTGAATTCTGTTCTTACCTTATTCAAGAGCACCTTGTTCACAAACACCTTTGCCACAGAAGGCTTTGAAATACTGGTCATTGATATATTGCCCTGTTTCCAAAGGGAAAGAACATTATGAAACTAAATTAATCTGTAAACTGCTAGACTGAATATTTGCCAGATATAAAAATAGCCCAAATGGTTGATTTTTTTTCTTTAATAAGAAGGCTTTTTTTCATTAGAATTTAAATATACCCTGATAGGATCACTGATGTGTAATTCAGAATCTGGCATTTCAATACTATGCTTCCTTATAAAGTGCTTCTCACTCAGCATTCTTAGAGCCTTTATATGTATTCACAAATTAACCTTTTGAACAGCCAGGATTAACTGCATTTATAGAGGAGAAATGTAAGTAAGAAGGTTCTATGAGTTTTTGCCCAGTGTGACTCAGCAAGGTACTGAGAATTGCAAGCACCAAATCCTGATATTCCCATTCCTAGTCACTATGGATCAATTCCAGGCCTTTCTATAGAATTTACAGCTACTGTTTCAGGGTTTATACCAGAACATAATACTAAAAATACGTTTTAATTGTCACAGCCTGTATGATCATAGAGCAAACCAAGGCCAACTTGAAAAATAATATAGGGCAGTGATATGTATTGCTGAACTCAATCAGGCTCCATATGCAGCACACAAATTAGCTTTTGAGTGCCTGAGTGCTTCTTTGTAAGAGATTACACTCAGCCAATGGAAAAATTTAAGAGTTTTCTGATCAAGCAAACATCACTTTCTCAATGTTTATTTTGATGTGCCTTTCTGTTGTTACAAAATTGTTGGAAAATTACAACTGAATCACAGTTTAAGAAATTTGTTCTAATAGTACAATTACAATTTATGTTTACGAATTCACTTTGACAAATGAAAATTTTTGCTCCAGAGAACATTTATTTTTGAGTTTACTTTATTCCAGTAATATGCAAATTGGAAAATCTAGACAGAAAAAAAAAGCTGAATAAAACTACTTCTTTTCCTTAAAAACCAACTCAAGACTTTTAATAAACAGTGCTCTACAGTGTCAAATGCACATAATAAACCGCTTTTTCCTTCAGATTTTGACTTAAGTGCCACTAAGAAATTTTAATGCAATTAGCCCTTCTTTTGCCAAAAAATGTGCTTTCAACTGATGCGGGTGCACTGGAAGTTTGGATCCTTTCATTTGGGGATCACCATACCACTAGGCAGGTTGCTGAGCTCAGCTTACTAGATCAACCAAAAGTATTTAAAAAAAATTAATATTATTATCGAAGCCTTCCCTCTAGTGCAGTTGTCAAGAGAACAGGTAACTTCTCAGCGCACATAAAAATGGGATTTAGCATTGCACAAAACCCTTTTTTAGATTAACCAACCAAAAACAGGAATATCATTAACTGACTTATTCAGTTCAGAAAGGACATTGCAAAAAGAAAAATATTCACTATATGCACATGGAGGGAACAGTAGAATAACTCATTTTTAAAAGGGAAAAAATACAATAGGGGAATGCAATTAAATTGAAAAACAGAAAATGAAAACTAGTAGAATTCTTTTTTTCCACACAATTAAGCTGTAGGATTAACTGGAACACAAATGTAACATAAAATATCATGGGGATTTGATATTTAACAAGAACAGAGTGAGCTGTGAGAGCACCAAAAGCAACTGCAAAAAAAAAAAACCAACCAACCTGTGTTTGTGGTCAAGTGGACACTGTTTTCAGCAGACCTTCTGTCTATTAAAAGAGAATTTTAATTTTAATTAATCATCTTTTAAGATTTCTAGACTCATGACCCCATAACCAAGCAAGATCCTGCTAAATACCCCTTCTGAAATTACTGATCTCAAACACGTACTCCTAAGAAGAGCAATATGTACAAGATTGTGAGAGCCCTCGAAAGGAGGGGAGCAGTCCTACCTCCTGAGACACTGCATCAAGGCATACAACTCCACTGCTGCTGGGAGCCTGCTCCACTAAGGATGAGTTCCAGAGCTGCATAATCTACACACAACAAGTTAGATTATTTCAAAGGAAAGTAAAACAATGATTTTTTTTAAGCAGATATGATTGCAAACTGATTCTCTTAGACCAAAGACCCTAAACTGCAATAAAATAAAAATATGAAAAGCTGAAGCATCTTAGCATAGTATATCTTCTACTATTATTCAGTTACTTTACACCTGATCCAGTTTTTTGCAATCTTTATTCATAATAAAATTACTATATCGAAAGCAAACACGTGAAACTTTCATTTATAGGATGGAATTTTTCAGAACCAAATAGTTTGCACTATACGTAATGATCTGACTAGCCTTTAAAAATAATTATTTTTAACAAATTTAAAGAGAGCATTTTGAGATACTGGAAAAGATGATACAAAGATTCCAAAGGTCAGTGTGTAGATGATATCTAAATAATAATCCCTTATACAACTGAGACAGTTTGGGTCATTACATTACTCTAGTTTTATTCTACAGATATTCACTATAAATTTGTTTAGATCCCATGGCAAAAATCACAGCACAATTCCTTACTGACTGCTTAGGAAACTGCTGAGTAGTCTCTTACTCACGTATTTTCACAGTATATGCTTCAAGGCAAGATGCTAATTTGAAATGCTTAAATTTCTGACTGGAAATACATTTCTACTACACTTAGAGAAACCAGATGTTATAACAGCTAAAATAAATTGGGTGGAGAACCTAGTTTTCACATTCATATATTCTGTGCTATTTGGAGCCACACATTGCCACACTGCAGAACTTCACCAGCTACACTGCAAGCCTGGAGATCAGAGTTCATGAGGTACCTGAACAACACTGCAGTAGCAGACCACAAGAACTCACAGAAGACAAATTACACCCATAAGTTCCATGTGACACACAACTGCAAATTGAAAAAAACCTCAACAATGACTGTGAAATGTGAATACAGTCATTTGAGACTGAAGGAGATGTAAACTAAGTGTCCTGAAGTTCGTTTTTCAGATATCTAACAGTAACACTGCCATCTTAGGAGTCCTGCTTGCACGGCAGGAAGCTTGTCAGCATCCAGGTACAGTCTACACCTGATGTAAAATAGACATATATAACAAGAGAAATAATTCAGATGTCCAGCAAAGAGGAGGCAGGAACAGGACAAGAGTAATAGGCAAATGCAAAATCTAACGGGGAAAAAAACTACAGGGGTGTGTATATACAGAATGGTTCAGACTGGAAGGAACCTGAAGGAGTTCTCTGCTCCAAGTCCTGCTCAGGTCAAGGTGCTTGAGGTTTTGGCCACTCAAGCCCAGAATCTCCGAGGATGAAGGTCCTACAACTGTTCTAAATGCCTATTCCAGTGTCTAACCACCATCATTGCAAGGAACATTTTTCCTTAGATTTAGCTGATACTTCCCCTACCCCTACTATAACATGTGTGTCCCCTCTTGTCCTTTCACTGATTACACCTGGGAAAAATCTTGCTTCTGCTCTCTATGACCACCCATTAGGTGGCTGAGAAGGGCACTTGGGTCCCCCTTTGTCACCTCCACGAAAAACAAGAGTCTGTGACCTCTCACAGCCTCTTCTCACACACAGTATATTCATCAGTGCAAATACTTAAATTCTGCATCTTGAAAGTACTGCAAGAGAGAGCAGAGCTAGCCAGCATGAAGCAACATGGTGTCTCAACACTCAGGCTAATGGACATCCAAACAAAAGAAGAAAATTCTAGGGCATCTGCTAACTCTACATATTACTGTTCTTAATGGTAAAAGCAAACAGAGTGGTCACATCACAAAACATTTGAATCACAATAACCACATAATCTAAGTATATGCCCTTCATTAATGAGTATAGAATGGGAAAAAATAGCATTTTAAATATATTAGAATTCATTATGAATTTAAGGATTAGAGACCTTTCAGAAGGGATGTCAGCGCTTAATAGAAAACAGGATCATGTGAGGAATTAATCAGGATACTGACACCAAGGTGATTTAGCAGTTAGATTAAAGGATGTCCTTTTTTGCACTGTCCAGTGCAACCTGAAATAACCTGGCCAATGAAATTCATACTGCTTACGCTGGAGTATTAGACCAGTGAGCCAGGAAACAACAATCCTTCTCCCTGCAGCAGTGTGCTAAGTCTGGATTTCTGCATTCAGCACTAAACACATTACTAGAAATCTATTGAGGCAAAAAAAAAAATACAAGGCAAAAAGAAGCAAAAACCCAACACAAGACAAAAGCAGAGATTAAAGGACAAAAAGTCCTGAAATCACTGCACTAAAGTCTACAAACATTCAAATACTATGATCAAATACAAGAATAAATTCACCTGGCATTCAAAGGTACAAAACAAAAGAGAAAGAATGAGGAACATCCAGGCAGATATTCAGGAGGGTAAATAAAAAATAACTTTAAAAATTATAAAAATAATTATAAGAAAAAATTTGAAACATAATCTATTTCAAATTTTTATAATATCAGTTCCTTCCTTGACTTTTTTAAACTCAGGCTACATCGTTCTAGAATTCCATTTTAAATAAAATGCCCCCAATTATGTCTAAAAAATATTTTCTGTTGTAGGCATGGAAATACAACCCATAGAGTAAACACAACAAATCATCCCCAAGACCAAAGAAATCTCTTTGCTACTAAAGGCCTAACTTGAACACAAACTCAAAAATGCACTGCACCAGAGGCTACCACGTCGCGCTCAGAAGTGGCACGTTCAGCCACCACTAATCCAGCTGGATAGAAGAGAGCTGCTGCAAAGTCAAAGTGCTGCTTCAATATGCTTGGGCACTACTTGTTCCCTAGTTCTGATTAGTGACAATCTATAAAACAACTAAAAATATATTAAAAAGCAGCAAAGAAAAAGAACGAGGGAAAATTATCAACCAAAAGAGAGAGAAAAAATTAAATTAGAAAACAAACAAGGCAAGCAACTAAAACAAAGCATGTATGAAAGTATTTTAAAATACATTAATAATTCAAATTTTCTTCATGTGATAGCCTTTTAAGGAAATTAGCACTAGCATGTGATCAAATGAACAACATGCAATTCAATGCAATTAGCTAAGTTCCAATTCTGTATTTTTAAGCAAATTACCAAGTTGATCACAAAGGTTTTTCATTTCCTAACTACTTACTCTGTACCTTATGTCTTTAAAATTATTTCATGAGACACTAACACAAATTAATTTTTACACACAACTTTCCTGGCCAAGAAAAACTATTTTATTTGACTCTATACATCGTAAAAAATAACAGAGTAGTCATTATCTTAGTCATTAGAAATAAAGATTGCTTTTAAAAGTAAAACACAAATAAAAATTCAGGGATTATAAATTAATGGAACTTTAGTATCTGTTCATTTCAGTTTATTTCATCAAATTCTCTCTGTGTAAACCTGAGAAATGGCCAATTTTAAATTCCCACAGAAAAAAAGGCAGTTGAATTCACTGTAATTTTTGTACAATTTCCTTGGGAATACATGTGATTTCTTCACTCAGACCAAAGTTTAAGATACTTCAACACAGTAATTCTATGTCTCCCCTACAGGCTAGAAGTATTGTTAAGAGAAGTGGGAAAAAAAATTCAGGACCATGAAAATAAATGGAGATAAATTATATAAATGTCCCACAAAGGAGGAGCAGACAATTCATAACAAAAAAAAAAAAAAAAAAAGCCTGAAGTTTGCAAAGCAAAGCCTATACAAACCATAAATAATGTGAGATATATACAAATGCATAATTCATGGGATGGATGTACTGGATGGACCTGTAATTTCTGTTGTTAAATAAATAATGAGTTACTAAAGCAATTATAACATGAAATCATGGAATTGGCTTGCCCAAGTAAAATACATCGCTTGGTGATAGGAAAGCTCTGGACTTTTAGAAGAGTCTCATGTGTATGTGATGTCAGTTTTATTCTTTTCCCATGCCAGCACCAGCATCCACAGATGCATCAAAACCAGTTACAGTAAAATCTTCAGGGATAAAATGGATGTGTAATCTCCAAGTTCGACTCTGAGCAATCTTTCTGCATTATCAACTTCACCATGCCCAGCTGACTCACAGGCACATTGAGAACATTTTGTCTTCATTCTAAAATCTCAACACATCTGAGCAGAATCATTGAAATGTTGCCTTCACTACAAGAAGTGACATGAAAGTAATTGTATATTTTTAGGGAAGTGGGAGCTCCCAAAGAACTCCAGCACCACCATAAATTTTAAAAATCCAAACTTACTTTCCATGATCTGAGTATTCAAAGACAATAACTCCTATTCTTTCTTCCCTTTCTGGTATTTCCCTCTATGAGTCCAACTGTTCAGTAACAACTGCAGCATTAAGACAGAAACCCATATCTAGGTATATCCCAGTGATACCCTGCTTTAGCCAATAGTTTTCTCATAACCTGTTATGGTACATGAAAAAAATCCTTACTTATCCTTATTTTTAAATCATTATACTTATTTACTATCACTGAATTAGAAAACATGACCTTTCTTTGTAGAAGTTTAAGGCATTAGGCACCTGTCAAGCTCTGAGGTATCTGAACGACAGAGCAACACGAGAAGTAGTGCATTTGTACAACATTTATTTATTCCCTATTTTGATAAAATGAGCGCAACCTCAAAGACAGGTGTCCTGTGTTTATATTACACCTTTAAAAAAACCCTGCGTGGTCTCCAGTTAAAGTTACATTTCAAAACCATATTAACTTTCCAGAACTACCTGCTATCCACACTTTAGCTGCTGATGTGATAGCTAGAAGTGGCACTCATTTCTTCATCAGCATTCCTCGCAGGTGTCATTACTCACTATTTTACAAAAAGAAATGAAATGTATAACACCATAAGGCTCCTGTTATTAGTTAATAGAATGCCTAACTGCTATGAAAACATTGACTATGTCTTTTACTAGAAAAACAATTAAACAGATCCCCAGGCACAACACTTCACAGGAGGTGTGATTGCAGCAAGTGTTACACTTTACTAGGTCTTCAAAAGGGTCATTAATCTTTCAGTCATCGATCTCAGACACTTAAGTCTAACAGCAACACGCCGAAGCAAACACACAGCGCTCTCTTTCTCTCTTTGTAGAGATAGAAACATAGTAAACTCCTAATAGAAGATCTAAAATAACCAAAGACAAATCTATTTAATCCACTTTCATCTCTCCGATTTTACAGAATCTCATTAGTGTAAATATTTCCAATTTCATTGTTACATTGAACCAGCTGAGGCAATTCAAGGCAAGCAGAGAACTCTGTGCATAGCGCTCCTACTTTACAATGACTCTTACACTCGGCTACACGTTAAGTCTTCAGTAAACGTATTATCCCCTTCATCTATTCAGCAGTGTAATTCAGATACCACACAACAAAGGAACAAGAAAACACAGACTAAAAAGCTGACTGAAATTACTTAAAGTCATTTGCTTCTATGTCAAATGCACTTGCAAGCGAGAGCACTGACAAAGCAATGGTCGTCAATCCACAGAGCCTTTTGTACACCACTGTCACAGAAAGTACCCCGGCATATAGACATGCAGGAAATAAACCTCTGCGTACCTGCACCTGCTTTTCCTTATCTAGAGATCGACAAAACTGAGAGTTTGTGAATTCCTTAACATGCCAACAAAGATCTTTAATGCTAGAGACAAAAAAATAAATAAATAAAACAAAAAAACCCGCAACTATTTCACGTTACAGTAATTAAATTCAAATATGTTATTACATTAGATCCCAATATGACCAAGCACATTAGAAGGATACTGCTTACTACTTCTCTGTATTTTAGATCATTATCCCTACTCCAAGCATTCCGATCTTTCAGAATTCAAAATCAATTCAAAATGCACCCGAAACGTGGGAACGAGAGCTCCTAGACTATGAAGATGACCACTGGAGACACGATTTAAGGATTAGCATTCAATGCAATAGAGCATCCGCTTCCAAGGACCATCCTTTTCACCTTCCAGTAAGTCCGTGTTAAACAACCTGCGAGGTCTGGGAGGCGCGGGGGGCTGAAGTACTGACATTAACCTGAGAGGCACCGGCTGGGCTCAGCCCCATCCTCCGGAGCCCGGAGCCGCTCCAAACGACGCCCGGGGTCGCGGCTCCCGGCTCGGGAGCCAGCCCCCGCCGCGGCTCGCAGCCCGCAGGGCCGGGAGCCCCTCGGGAAGCCCGGCAAGAGCCGGGGCCAGCGCAGCCCCAGGGGCCAGGATCGGAGCC